>UCOH01011437.1:0-39352 GCA_900474275.1 Synergus japonicus | reverse complement strand
ATTCAAATACCACGATTAATCTTACAGAGTTTAAGATTTTGAAAGAGCTAGGAAATGTCATCTCAAATGCAGTGGATTGGGACGGATACAGAGCTTTACGCGGAAATAAAAAACAAGCGACTTCCGGAAAATAAGTTTTCAGATTTAATTTATATTTTAACAACCATTTTTGTTTCATAATTTTATTTGTAAAGGAATTGTACAATAAAAGTGCAAAGGAATTACGCTGCTTTTATATTTCTTAAGCACCCCCCCCCCCCTTCGTAGCAGACCAGCGGCTGACTAGCGGTTGGCTAGCGGCTGGCTAGACCGTCTGGCCACAAACTTTGCAAAAGTGTTACAGTGCTGGCCAGTCCCAGACTAGACCGTCTGATCAGTGCCAGATTAGACTCTAGACGGTCTAGTCTGGGACTGGCCAGCGCCAGGAGATTTTTCCACTAGGGTACCTTTGGGACAGACGGAGAAAAATGAATATTAAAATGTAATATCTAGCTATTTAACTATGGGACGACTATCTAGATATTTAGATGTAATATCTTGATATTATATATTATAAAATATATAATCCAAATATTCTAACATCCAATATTTTAATCTCTGGATATTAAATTTGAATATCTGAATATTAAGTCTAGATAGTCGTCCCATAGTTAAATAACTAGATATTACTTTTTAATATCCATTTTTCTCCGTGCATATGTTAATATTCACCGATTTCGTTAAAAATTTGCTGAAGATTATTATTTTGGTCATTTCAATAAAATAGGGAGGTGAGACCAAAGAAATTCGAAAAGAATCAAGAGTTTCCTCCAATTTTATGCGATACGAAGGAAACTCGCTACGATTATTAAAGACACAACCATGAAATCATTATCTGATCGAATTCTAATAAACTTTTGATTGATTACTTCCGAGAAGTGATGAGTTTGAAAACGGTCATAAGTGTGCTTCAAGCGACTCTTGTGAACTCTTGCGCGGGCAATTCCTCATTTCTTGGTCCGCCACTGAGTGGTTTGACCTGTTCTCTTTGAGATTATCGAGCTAATGGGCGCTTCGGTTACAATTTGTTACTGCCATAACAGTCTTGAATTAGACGAGTAAGCATACTCGTATTGACCAGTAAATGCACGTCAACAAGGAAGAAGTCACGTTGTCCTAACTGTTACCCGTTCTTGCGAAAAGTTAACGGCCCTAACTACCATTTTGCAGAAGGAACGTCTTCTCATTATCCGCACGTCTTAATATCCTATAAAAACTTAATTAATCAGTGATGGGAGATCGAAACGAAAAAGTCGACATTAACAGCAAAAGATGGATCTTCGCAATGTTATCAATGCAGATCTTCCATCACTAATAGTAATGGGAGATCGAAGTGAAAAGATAGACATCGCCAGAGCATGAAAGATCGATCTTTTCAAAGTCGATCTCTCATCGCCAATTAATTACATTATATTAGCAGATTTTCACTTGCTTTATATAATGAAATTGACATATATTTACAAAGTTTTTACACCTTGAGATTTCTCATATTTTGGTGGTTTTTCTTGCGAGAAAACAATGTATGAAAAAATTACATCCTCAAAGCATATGCTTCCAATCTTGATTCGAACTTTATAATTAACACCATGAATGTTGTGTTAGAAAAATTATTAACATTTTTCTATCGGTTCTATCGACATCGATTTTTCCATTGACATTCTTCTTCATAAATAGACTTTCGTCATGCCTCTATAGATATGGAGAGCGTTATATTATAATTTAGCGCGCCTAATAGGAACAGATAATTTTTGCATGATAATGGCGAGCTCTGTTTTAAAAGCACGTGTATTGAACAGACATTATTATAAATGACGGAGTGCGGGACGGTATAATTATATAAATCTTAAGGTCAATCTAATGGAGTTCTTGGACAGTTAGACAGGAACTTGGCATAAAGTGGGCATCATCGTTGAAATGAACATCGGTGCAATTATGGCATCTGAGGCACACAATTATATACAATATACATGTTACACAACTATATAAATAACTATATAGAATCTTATATACACATTGCACATAAGATAATAAAACTATATATAGCATAAAGTTATAAACTAATAGATAAATGTCAACTGCTCGTACTTTGGCGCCATATTTCTTAAGCTTCGAGTCTCTAGTGAATAAAGAAATAAATAAATAAAAAAATAAAAAAAAAAACTATGACGGTCATCGCAAACTTTGGAATTAGATAAGCTTTATAGCTCATGATAAATGCGATACCGTAATTACGAATTATTTACAGCGTTGGCTTACGTCAATTAACCAAATTTTCCATCAAATGGAAATCAACTTGGCATATAATTATCAGTTTAAACGAATTTTTAAGGTAAAAGCTAAAATGCAAATTGGACACTTAAGTTAATGGATGTATTTTTAACTTAATTTTACTTCTGACACTTGACATATTCATGGCCTGATCTATTTTTATTCATTTTTAATCAATTATTTATGGTGAAATAATTTATTATAATAATTAGAGACTTCATGTACAATAATTATTAAGTTCAGTTTATGTTAATTGCAATTAATTTCTCTTTAATTCAATTTGGCCAATTTTCTCAAATTATTTGTCTTTTTACATTCTCATCAGAGAGAATGTATTAGATTTGTGTAAAATTTGACCCCCCCAGTTTTCATCAAATTTCCACGTTTTGGGACTCCCTGAACCCGAAAAACATGTTTTTACGAATGTGTCTGTCTGTGTGTCTGTCTATCTGTAGATTTTTAGTTTGTGAGCACGATAACTTTCGAAAGAATTGACCGATTGGATTGTCCTTTGATATACTCTTTTAGTGTCCTAAAATAAAGGTCAAGTTCGTTGGCCAGCCATTTTGGATAAAAATTTAAAAAGTTGGAGCATTTTGAAAATTTTTGAAACCACTTTTTTTTTAATTTAAAAATTCTAATGACGGATTTTCGTAGTACTCAAAAAGACGAACAATTTTTCTTAATGAGTTTTTTGGATAAAAAAAAATTGAAAGACTTATAATATTTTGAAAATCCAAAAAAATGAAATAAAACTTGAATTAGAAGCCAAACAACGCACGATATGAAAACAGTCTAGAGATGAAAAATGTTTCTTTTTGAACACTCTATAGGATAGGTATAATAACTTTTAGAATTTCCTTAAAAAATCTAAAATTCAAATTTTGAGTCAAATAACGCGAGATACAGAGAAAATGATAAAAAACATAATTATTGGCCTTAAAAAGATCTACAAGTTCCCCTTGAACCATTTTTCAACAGGATAAGTAGTTTTCGTTTTAATCATGAAAAATATTGTTAAACAAAACCGAGCGCGAAGCAGACTTTTTTTTTCTTTTACAAAAGACATCCTTCCTGAATTGAAGGTTTTAATAAATATAAAGAATTTTTCTAAACAAAGATAATTGTAAGTCACCGATTCAAATAAACGTTCTGTAATTTTTTAATCAATGCCACATGAACGCAAATGAAAATGCAAATGAAGGTATTCAATGATGCAAAACGTCATAACTGTCAAGCAGCGAAATACAGTTTTCAGTCAATTAATTGAGGTGTTAATGTATTGAAATTCATTTCCATAGTCAGTGACTAATAAACGTTTATCTCTTCATTCAATTTCTGCATTATACGTTTTCTTTAATAAGTCATTTCGAATCATTTTTCATGCAGTGATTTCTTGTTTATACAATATGGGAATGCGAAAACATAAGGTCGAGATTATATAAGTTATGAACGATGCATAATAACATCTGCGATGTGTTTTTTTTTTTTTATTTGAAGCAATTTGAGAACGAAGGAAGTGATTTATAAAAATAGATTCTACTTCTAAGAGGAGATTTTGACGAACCTGGTTTGGTTTAAGAATAGAGGGTTTCCGGGAGCGAGGATAATAACAGATAATGGTAGAGTCGAGTGGACGGGACGTGGGTATTACTGTGCAAGAATTGATAGGAGCGAGAGTGGTTTTAAAAATAATACCTTTAAAAAAAACAATAGAAGTTCTCGATAAAAACGTTAACTACTAATTTTTAAGAATTCTTGCTACAACTTTTATTTTTTCTTCTAAAGGACAAATAAAAAATGGAAGACATAAAAAATAGAACATTTACTAAATTCCTGTTTTCAAAAGATGGAAAAATTATTAATTTTCTTTCTTATTTTCCTTCATATTTTATTTTTAAAAATCTTCAAATTTAATAAAATCAAATAAAAAGCGATCAAAAGCACAAAATTATGATATAATCATTGAAAACTAAAGAAGTTTTAAATTTGCTGTTTAAAAAAAAATAGTTTACAAATTGACCTATATTTGAACCAAAACATTTTGGATCTTATTTTTGGGATCCTATATTTTCTGATTCTTTCTTTTATTTATATAATTAAATATTATTTTATTATATCCAAATTGGGCCTTATTTTGGGATCCTACATTTGGGACTTAGATTGGGTCATATAATTTGACTCTTATATTTTGAGTTACTTCTGTGCCCTATATTTTAGGCCCTGAATGTGAGCCAAAATATTTTGGATCTATTTTTGAAATCCTATATTTTCTGACTTTATTTTTTGTTTATACATTTTGATATTATTGCATTATGCCCGAAAAAATTGCTTTCTGAACAGATCCCAGACTATTTGAATCAGTTGAGAACCTTTGTGCATATAAGTTGATGCGATCGCGTTTAACCGGGCCGGAGACTTCAACGTCCCGACACCCGCGCGAGCAATGTTTCTGGTCGTTCGTTAAACGAGTAATAACTCGAGCCAGTGAATTACTAATTGGTCGAAAGCACGGCCCAAGTACCACCTCCCGTCGTGCTTTCGATGTCCTGATTAAAGTCAATTCTTTTTCCCAGCCATACATCGACCTACCCAAGGTTGACCGTGTAAGAAAATTTTACCAAATTTATCAAAAAAAAAAAAATGTTTACTGAAACAAGAATGTAATATAGCCCAAGGAAAACCATTACTTTTTATAATGAGCTCATTTCCACAATTTCTTTCATATATTTTGTATTTTAATTATTTAATTTACAAGAAGGTCATAAAGTAATGTCACTTCCTCTTTAATTACACGTTAATATTTATTAATTAAAAATACTAAAAAGTGGGCAATAACACGAGAATTAAAAGTCACCATTTTCATGACGTCAGTCCATTATTGGCTCTTATATTTTAAGCCCTTATTTTGCAACTTTATTTCTGGGAAATAAATTTGTTGGGTCTGATTTCGGTCCTATATTTATGGGACTTATATTTTGGGGCCAATTTTGGAGAGTCATTTTATTAGACAAAAGGATGAGCAAAAAAGACAATAATTAAATAAAAAAAAATATTCTGAAGTAATTCAAGATCAGTACTTCAGGGACCTTACTCTTCATTGAGCCGGTAAAGCTAGGTCGGTGAAACGTGCGAACGTTTTCCTCTGTTCCACCCACGCGGTTCGACCGTAGGAGTGAGTCCCGAACGAAATCGCGAATCTCGCGCCATAGGTGTGCGAGGGAGCTAGGAGGGGGGGGGGCACAGCAAGGGAGAGGGGGAAGGAGACTTCGATGAGCCATCAGATGGAAGCAATTGAAAATTTTCCACGGTGTCTATAACCGTATAGGAGCCAGTCAGCTCGTCCTCAGAGCCCACGGAGTGCCTCCCTGAGCAGGGTCGCACTAACCAGCGTAGCCTGAGGCTCTCTTCGCTCTCTGGGTGCCCATTTTTCACGAGTCGCATTTTTTTCTCTTTTAATTCCATCTTCTTCTTTTTCTCCTTTTAATCTCCTGCTCGCGGTACAGCTTCACGCACTTCGTCCACCGGACCGTTCCTCCCACTTCGGGACTGCTCCCGGGTCCCCTCAACCCCCTCCACACGTACCTCCCCCCACCAATGGCATCGATCTGTCTCCGTTGCTCGGCCTTTTCCATCACCGCACGAATGAGACGGAGAAAGAAATATCGAGAAAGAAGGAAAGAGATGGGGCCCGAATTTCCGTCTCTCTTTCACTTAAGGCCCAGGTAGATCGTCTGGCGTCTTAAAGGCGTCTGCTTCTATCTATCTCAGGAAGCTCGTATCTAGGGTTTCGAAATTCCCGAGAATATTCTCGAGAATGTTGATAAGGTCGGGAATATTTCAAAAATTGAATGGTAAAGAAATTTGGAAAATATTCTGATTGAATTATAATATAAATTCAATTCTGCAAATCAAGCAATAGAAATCTCGCAATTAAAATTGACAATTCCAGGGATCTCAGTCTCTATATTCTTTCTAAAATAAAGGAATAGAATCTTTTTCCTACAAACAGAGGACTTTTTTCCAGAAATAAACAACTTTTAGAGAACGTTTCTTAAAAATGAATTTTGGTTTAATTTTTCATGCTTTAGATTAAAAATAAAGGAAGTATAGAAAAAGAGAGGAAATTAATTCTGGTAATAAAATCTAATAAAGTTTACCAATTAAATTAGAAATACAGGAATGCAAATTGAATTACAGAAAAAGAGAAATAGGATAGCAACGCAAATTGAATATTAAGATGAATTGAAATATCTATGTATCTATTAAAATTAAATTTGAAAATTTTTATTAGAAAACGATATTTTAGTTATCGCAGTTAAATTCTAGGTATTAAAACTAAATATTATATATTTGAATAGTCAGCTATTCTGATTATTCAAATTTATGTAGAGAAGTTAAAATTCTAATAATAACAATTCAAGTCTATCAATTATGATAAAAATTTATAAATTTAATTTGAATTGTAGCAAGAGAGAAATAGGAATCTACCAGTTAAAATTTAATAAAATAAATTGGAATAGAAATGATACAGTAACAAAAATTTTAATTTAGGATTTAGATTGGAAATCTAACGAGTAACCATTTACAATTGGATTTGAAGCACTGAAATAATTGAATTCTACAAACAAAATTCAATTTTTACTATTTAAATTTACCATTTAATTGTTATAAACAAATTTTATCTACGAATTGGTAAATAGTTCAAATTAGCTAAAATTGTCAATTTTTATATCTAATGTGTATATAAAAATTTCAGTTGTTATATTTTACAAAATATTATTAAACATTTATTATTTTAAGGATATCTGCAGTCATTCTGGCAATTGAAGGAAATTATAATTTGAAAAAACCTTAAATTATTTCTATTCTGTGAATCCATAAACATTCATTTAACATATAATAAAGTTTAACTAAGCAGTTATTAAAGCCTAAAGATTTTTATGTCAAAAATTTCAGTTTTCCCACAGTTTAAATAAACAAATTATTAATAAAAAAATAAAGGACACAAAAGTTCTGAACGCAAAGCTCTTCAAAATTTAATGTACTTTAATTTTTTAAAAAATAAGAAATTAATTAAAAAAATGTTTAATTTCTAAAACGATTATTGATCGCGATAATTCTCGAGAATATTCTCATTGCCGAAAGAAAATTCTCTCTTTATAACACTTGTATCCTTCTCAAGGTAGTGCGAGAAGAACCGACAAAATCTGACGTCCCAGGATTCAGGAAGGGTAAAGAGAGAGAGAGTGAGAGAGAACGTGGGGCCCAATGAGGGGGCGGGGAGTGTGGAGGGTTCGATAATGTCGGGTGGCCAGGGCCCTAGCTGCCTGGCTCGCCGATGACTCGATGCTCTGTTTGTATCCGCGCAGATCGCGCTGATCCTCTCTCTGCCTCTCTCCCAAACTCGGGCCCATATGTCTCACTCTCTCCGACTGGCGCTGGCTACCTGCGCGTCCAGACTCCGACCCTCTCGAAACCGAGAGAAAGAGAGGGACTATAGGTACGCACAGGTGCGAGAGAACGACGGCCTCAGGGTCTCGCGTCTCTCCTCTCTCGGCGTAGCTTCAGTCCGCTAGGTGGGAGTCGCTAGGGTCCACAAGGTGCGTGGGGAGAGGATCGAGAGTGAGAGGAAGAGAGAGGGAAGGATTGAGCCCGACCATAGGAACGAGAGAGCAGGGTGCTCAGGTAAAGCGAGACCAGGACGTAGCGAGGGAGGCTGAGAGAGACGCGGCGAAGAAAGAGAGAGAGGGAGTGAGAAAGGGGGAGGCTTGGATGCTGGGAGGCGGCGGCCATGTTGCCTATCTCGAGAGAAGAGAGAACTCCGAGGACCGAGCGCCAAGGTTCGTTCGTTGCTTGCAGCGGCTAACTTTAGTTTCAAATACTCCTAAGAGTCTTTCAGTTTCGCATCGCTAATTTCGGTGTGATTTTGAAAATTCCTGTGATAAAAAAAAAACGTGATTTTCCTCCACCCGGTGCCGGTAAAACAGGAGGGGGTCGAAAGCTGGACCGGAAGGGGACCCTCGGCAGAGGGAGATGGATAGTGAAACGGGTTGAAGTGACAGTGCGTGGAAACTAAAAGTGATACTCTAGGGTGATATTTGGGTGATATTTTGGGTGATATTTTAATTTGGTGTTTGTACAAGAGAGTCAGAGAAGCGACCGGTGATCGTTGCAGCAAAAAAGTGGGTGAGGTGCAATTGTCCGTGGTTTGCCGTCGGATAAAACAGTCAGTTGAGTCTCGCCAGGAAAGCGGGGGCGAGAGTGTTGCAGCCTCGGGTGCCGTGAGAATGATATCATCCGCGGAGATGTGATCCGGAACTCAGGAGGGACGCTCAGTAGTTTGTAGTTTCGTCCCCTACCCCCCGGGTCCGCCCAGATCAGTCACAACCCCCCACCCACACACCCATCCCGAAGTGCACCTGATACAACCACTTTGCGACAACTCCCTCCTAATGCAACCTGGGCAAGTGAGTATCCGTCATTTTTTATTCTTCCATGCTTCCTAGACGTAGATCCTAACCTCTCTGGCTCGGTGTTCTACCTGCACGACAGGTGGTGGCGGGACCCTTGGCGTCAGGTTCCTCAAGTCTCCTCAAAAGGGAACACAAAATCCCTTCGTCTCCGAAATTCAAACTTAGATTCTAGCCGAGAATGAGGGAGATTAAATTCGCAACAGGCAGGAATATCATTAGTCCGGCTTGAACCTTTCGACCTAAACATGATGGCAGATTCTTCGCTAGAAAAAATAGTTGATTGATTAAGGATTGTCTTTTCCTTATTAGTTTGTTTAATGTTCTCACCTCTTTTTCCGGTTGAAAGACTCAAAATTATCTACTGGATAATAGAGGGAGAAAGTTAATTTCTAGATAAATTTAAAAATGCATTCACGATAGGAAATATTATTAACAAATAGACAATTTTCTTTGCTGATAAAGACAAGTCACTGTGAAGTCATATATGCCTCGTGACATTATTTCAATGGTTTGTTATGAACGCGTCCTCGTGTTAACTTATCTTCAATTTTAAGTACAGTTATAAGCAAATTGCGTAAATAACCTTTTCTTTCTAGATGAACAAATAGTTTTAGGAATAATATATTGTGGACTCCACTGACTCAACGATAGCTCGTGATCATATTACGATGCTATTATGACAAATTCGTCCTTGTAATATCTTTTCATGTTCCTTTTATGAAGAACAAGGTTACTCCTTCCTATACCTAAAGTATATCTTAAAACTTTTACCTGGAGACAGTTTCAAGAAGATATCGATAATTATAGATGAATTTAAAAATCTTTCTCATAATCAAGATTGTCAAGAAAAGAAAATATCGCTCAGAAATAAAATATTAGTTTAGAAGTCCCACAATTTAGGAATAAGATGAAGCATGAGAAAGCAAATATAATGTCGGCACTTAAGGACGAGAGAGAGTATTTGGACAGAATAGATGAAATTCTGACCAAACATAAAAAATCTTTGGACCTCTTTCTTATAAATATTATCAAATCTTAAGCTTTCACGAATTTCAATTAAATTTCACAAATTCAATTTAACAAATCCTCCTCAACAGAATACGAAAAAGACGATCTGCTAGTGACAGAGGAAGAACCTGACAACCCCGAATAAGAATCACTTCACAATTTGCTCACTCTCACGACACTGGATCAGAATACTTAGATCTGAAACTTCCTCCTAATCCAACCAGATTACATATATATAATTATATATATTCCTCGGATCTGGTCAAGTGTCATTCACCATAGACGATATTTCCACAAATCTATGGCAAACGAGACTCAACAATTCGAGAGGAGTTCGATATCTCTCTCGATCTTGAGTCGCCCGTACATTCTGCCGAGTGTGGCGAGGGCGTAGAGGTACTTGAAACTTGAAATACAAACGGACCCCACGGAGGTGGGTCCAATCTGATCAGCAAACCAGGGTTCCCTTTGAGAATCAGGTTAGACCGGCTGAACCAGCTTCTCTGCACTCTGGCTTCTCCGGTATGTACACAGAGACCGCGGCAACCTACTCCAAGAGAGAACTGCTCCTTCTCCCAATCTCCTTCCGCGTAGTAAGTTGGTTGGTAGCTGGGTAGATGGTTGATGGTAACCTACTACTTCCCATCACCCTGTTCAGAATCAGTCTCTCTCTCTCTTTCTCATTCTACAAGTATTTTTCGCCTGCCAACCCTCTCACTCCTGAAGTTGTCTCTTTCATGGAGAACGAGCTTTGACTAAATTGCTAAAGAGTCTACAGAAAGAGAAAGAGACTGACGTTCACTCTCGATCAGCAGAGCTCCTCTCTTTCTCGTTACGTCTATTATTACACCTGTCTATCAGTCAGTGCGAGCCACCCCCTGACCGGTGGAATTCCAGTTTTACGAGCCACGAGACTCACTGCAACCTGGTCCACCGGAATCCCAAGCTCGTAGGAGGAGCAGACCTCACGTAAACATATCGCAAACCAGATTTCGGAAGATCTAGTTAGCTCCTCGGAAATAGAGATGTGACTCAACACTTTTTGAAGGCCTGATCTAAACCTGATATACCAGATGGTAATCACCCAGTTTTACTCTTATCGCCTATACTGGGTTACACCTCTTTCAAGGACAACTGCACTTGCAAATTTTCGGTTATGGGATAACCGGTTACTTATTAGTCTCATGTGACTAATACTTGGATGAACAATAAGTTTCAAGTTGGTGGCGCACTCCGTTTCAATACATAGTTGCTGGAAAACCCTGGATAAATTATTCTGGTTTTTACATACAAAAAAAGAGACCTCAGTCATAAACAATTTCGATGCTACGCTTCCGTTCTCTTTGCGCAATAATTCTACCGTGAAATGAGATTAGTTAGCTCAACTCTGAGAACTCTTTCGATCAGATTAAACTGATTAGGTGTCAGAAGACATTAAGGCCTTCGGCTCATTAGATTATGAGTCCTGATCCTTTTTTCCTCAATCCCAATGGGATATGCCGCATCCTCTTACAGATTGATCAAGCATCATCTTTATTAAGTCAGCCATACACTTCCTTATTCTCAATCCATGACAGTTTCCTCCTCAGATGCCTGTTTCTCCTTTTGGGTCTCTTCACTATTTAGATCTGAACTTTCTATCATGCATCTAATTTCAATCCCTACAGCCTATTTTCTCGCACTTACAATATCTTTAATAATCCTAAATCTAAGCTAAGCTAAGCGTTAAAGGCTGAAACTAATAATATTGTCAGTGGAAAGGGAGCTAGAGTTAAACATAAAGATTTCCTAAGTTTAATAAACCGCCTTTTCTATCAATAGATTTTATCAAACTTGCAGGTGTTTTTGACCTACTTCTCTCAAACTTATGTGCCATACATTCAGCATCCTGTGATAAAGAATCCCAGATCTCGAAACACCGTCGTGCCACCTTTAGAACTAGAAGTAATAGGACAGGATTTTGCAAGCATCTTTAGAAAGGCTTGAGTCATCTTGCAGTCAAGGTCAAGGTCATTTGAAGAGCACATGAGCGATCTCATCAAGGAAGAAGTGAAGAATCTAGTGCGCAGAATGTCGACCTGTGCGGACGAAGCTGAAAACACATCCCTGCATATGCAGGAGGCTTTATCTCCGGTTAGTTTAAAAATTTCTCTTCATTTTTTTCATAATAGGGTCTCCCAGTCATGTGATCAAACAGAGCTTGAAAAAATGATCAATTTCATTCAATATCTAAATTAGCAATCAGCTTTCAATGTTGCAATAGATTTTTCAAGGTCGAACATCTTTGAGTTGAGTGTACAGGTGGCTGTGAGACTCTTTATATCGATCTACCGGCTTTTTTTCTAACATCTAGCCTTTTTTTCTAACATCTATTATAGTTTTTGCGTTTTATATGAATTTGCTTGAGTGAAGCGTCGAGTGAAGATACAGCTATATAAAACGTATGATAGAGCGAAACTAATTAGGCCGCAGGGCAATGTGAATCAGATTGAGATAATTGAGCTGCTCAGAGCTAAAGTGGTGCCAGTTACAAAGTCATCAATTACAGGTCGCATCAGTAATAGTAGAGCGTTTAACGTAATCTATGTCGCAGGTTGAGCGAGCAATTGATTTTAGTCACTCCTGTGTTTTGGAACGTATTTCGCTGTCATTCTTTACTTGGAAGCTTCAACGCACGAAACAAGTTGCTGTTCACTTCACACGCAAAGGACTTGTCTGTCCGGAGATTTATGTCAGAGAAGACACAATTATTCCTTTTATGTCATACATTTTCCTCTCCGGATAGTTTGTCCGGATTGATTGAATATTTATATTGAATGTCTATATATATATGTATACAATGCTTCATACCTTTTTATGGTCGTAAAACGTATCAGCAAGAAGTCTAAGCACCAGATCTATACAATTTTATGACGGGAAATGGTAGAATAGTGTTACGTAATGATATGTATGGTAATAGTAGCATTACACTTTAGAAGAGAACAACAAAAGTTTTATCGCCTTAATGCTTCCGGAACACATCTTAATTTGTCCTTTAAGAATTGAAAAATTAATCAGAAATGCCCTAACTTCGAGCAGAAAAAAGTTTCAACCCCCAAGAACTTTTGGAATACATTCCAATGCAACCTTGGAGAATATTGATTCGTATAATGAATCAGAATATCTCGTGGAAAAAATCAAGTAAATTGCTGGCTATATTGTATAAATAAGATATGAGTGACAATTTTAAGAGGCACTGAAGGTTTCTATGGCGGCCAAATAAACGATCATGGGTGTAGCAGAGTAAAATAACTGACTAGGGGTCTCCAAGTCGTTAAGATTTCTTGAGAATGGCGCCCGCGCCATTCCGTTTGGATGAAGAACCTGAAACTTGAAAGCGACGGGCGTTTCACATTTAAAAGCCACGTAAGGGCGATCGCCTTCTTAACTTTAACCTGCAGGGGTTTCATTGCATGTTACAAAGTCAGGTGTGAATTCAGGAATAAATTTATCAAAGATAGGGTATATGATAATTATACTCCTATACGTAAGTTTTAGACACTTTAGACACTTCTTAGCAAATTTAAGTTTACAATAAAGTTTTAGTGGGATTTCCATTAGGGTTTTAGTAAAATTTCGAATAGGGCTTTAGTAGGATTGTCAATAGGATTTTAGTAGGACTTCCAATAGGGTGGTAGTAGGTTTTTACATAGGACTTTCAATTGGGTGTTAATTAGACTTGTCAGTAGGGTTTTTAATAAAATTGTCAATAGGGTAATCAATGGTTTGAAACAGGGTTGTCCAATTTGTTACTAGTATCGTTTTTCATATAATTATCAATAGGGTTGCCAATAGTGTTATCGATAGGGTTTGTTAAAACATGGTCAAAATACGGCCAATAGGTTTGCCAATAGTTTTAATAGGTTTTTTTTTTTTAATAAAACCGATGGTCTGATTGGTTCTCAGGGCCGTATGAAAGGGGGATAAGAATCTTCCCAGAAATTGACCAATGCGTCTTTTTCAATTAAAATTATTAGCATCTTCCGTTATGAAGTGAGGAGAATGCATCGGAGATATGTGAATATCAGTACTTCCGGGTCTGATAGGCACTTGCATTCTCACGGGATCGCATTTGTCTCCGATCTTGGCGCGCGGATTATCCACGCTAACGGATCTAACGGCCGTGGAAAATTTATCATTTCTTCGTCTGCCAACGAGAGAGCTCGATACCGAAAAAACATCGTCGGCAATGGACTTGCCGAGAAATTAATACCCGCTTGTTTCTCCGAGCCTAGACACATTGAATTAAATTAGGAAAAAAAAGAAAGTCCGTGTAACTGATTCTGAGCAGGCCTCCGGCTCTGGTCATTTCTCCCCTTTGATCTTCGATAACTAATTACGTAAAAAAAAAGAAGAAAAATGAAGAAAGCCGTCCATCGAATGAAGGAAAACGCCCATTTATGTTAAAAGTAGAAAATAAGACTAATGGAATTTATAGATAGAATGGAAATTTTAATTTGAAGGTAAATTTGACATGATTGTGGATTTAACAATTTCATAGTCCCGTCTAAATTACGGATTTTCTTAGTCTTTCCATTATTATATATATATATATATAAAATATGAATTGCAGTAAATGTTATTGAAAATAAAATACCACAGATTGACCATGATGAATCAAAGTGCCGTATTATGCCAGCTATAATTCAAATATACGATAGAGACTGAGTTGTCTTCGTCTATATAATTATGACTTTTTTCCAAGAGCGTCACACAAAGTACATTAACCACGTCTTTGATTTATTGCCGATTGTAATTACCCTCTTAAAAGACACAGAAGGTAAATATCTCTGCTTTTCGAAAATTCTTTATATTCAATTTATTTAGTAGTAACGTTTGAACTCTAATAAATTTTATATTCACCATTTTAAAGCACAGACGCGAACCATAGAAAGTTCTTGATGTCGGTAAATGTTGGTAACAGGAATCTGTGAAAATAAAATTTAAATAATCACTTCTACGTTTATTTTAAGCAACTATCTCACATTTTATGAAAAGTTTCAATCGAAGGGAGAGTATTATTTTTCTGACCACCCGATTTCGGTCGTTGGCGTGTAAAAACATTCTGTGTCTAGCCTGCCAGAGTTTTTTCGGTGTTTTATGGGGCCCACCTGAGAATGGGGCCCGGCTGCGGTCTACCATTCTCGTTATTCAGCACAACGGGAGGTAATGGCCGGAGAAAGACGCAGTGCGAGGTCAGGGGACGACCTGGCCGAGACTGAAGCAAGATACCATAATACCAATCCAGGCTATGGTGTGTAATTTATAGTCGGTAGGGCGACGAGATTTGGGTCACCAAATTTGGGCCCAAAACGTGAAACAAGTAAACAGCGTGAAGACGATAAGCTCTAACGAGCATTAACAAAAAGATTCTAAATATATGAGATACAGGGTCCAAAAATCGTCGAAATTAGACCCAAAAAATCATCAAAATATCAAAAAATTTCTTAATTTGGAGGGAAATTTTGTTAAGGCTTTTTACTGCATTCGATTATTCTACTAGACTTTGTGAATCAAGTAGTATTTTACGAAAGGTAAAGAATACAATCAAAGTTGCGATGAGGCTTCGGAATCCGGGGGCGCGGAGTCTGGGCCCCAAGGCCCTCCCTTCCTCTTTCCTCCCTCTTCCCACGAATCTTAATGCGAGGCTTACTTTTAACTTTTAAAGTTGAGACTTCCCTAGGCGTGTTGTTTCAGAATATTAAGTGTTCATTTCTATATCTCTTTCTACACGATACGCACTTTCTGGTCGAGCTTACGACCATGAGTTTCGCTATGCGCGATGACTCTTCAGATTTCTCACACCTAAGGATATTCGAGAAAACGACCTTTGCATCAGACATTTTGTACAAGCCGCATATCACGCCCACGTACGATAAAGACACGACGGATCGGCGACAATGGAATGAAGGGAACTGATTCAGCAAGAATATCAACATTCCGAGTCACAACATTTAGATATTCCAGACTTTCAATATTGCGATCGTCACATATTTTATTATTGCGGTTAAATTATTTGATAGCGAGGCTATAGTCAATCTAGAATTGTTTATATTTCGTAGAATACAAGATTCAAATCCAACAAAAATAAAGTCTAAAATATAAATGACAAAACCACAATGTGCAAAAATAATTCCCAAAGATATCAGATCTAAAATAAGTCGCAAAAATAACTTCATAAAGAAGTAACTCAAAAAATCATTATGCCTTAAAAGAGTTTTTTTAGGAGCAAAAATATAAGGCCCAAATTCGAAACACGTTTGTAACTTATCTCATATTATATTTTTGGGACCGATTATTTTAGGCTTTATTTTTAAGAAATATTTTTTGAGCTCTATTTTGAATAAAGATATTTTATGAGATATGATCCAGATTTGAAAGCCATGGAAACAATTAGTATTCTCCAAAAGAAAAAAAGTATTTTTTTCGCAAAATTGCCTCAATTTTCAGAGGGACTAACCGTCTGAAAATAAAAATTCTAACGGATATTGGCTACGCTACTTTTTTTTATTTACCTTCAATTACAATTGCAGACTAAGTTGCGGCTTACCTACCGCAAGAATGAGAAACGTTTAAGTCGTAAGGTTACTCGCGAACGGGTTACATTCGACCAACAGACACGTCTGAGTTAGGTTCAGTAGTACTCTGGCTCTCACGGCCGTAGGCTTCCTCAGCCAATTAAATGTCATTACAGAAGACTTCTTGCCAGTAAACAGATCGCTCTTCTGCTACTGGCTCTCTATTCTGTATTCTTTTTCTAATCAAAGCTAAATATCCTCAGGCAATATCACAATTGTCACACTAATCAGATCCTGTGATTCAATTCAATCTATTCTGCGTTCCACATTCAACTTTTTCCTGCAAATAACTATCTTGTACAATGTATATGAAGATAGATTACTTTATGGATCTATAGTTCTATGTAAGAGACACATACAGGCCAAAGGATTTTTAAAAAATTTTCAAAATTACAGAAGTTATTTCATACTCAAAAAAATGCAACCACAATATTCAAAAAATCGTAACTTCTGTAATTATGAACATTTTCAAAAAATCCTTTGGAATCAGAATGTCTTTTCTTTAGAACTATAATTTCACCAAGTTTCATTATAATTGAGAGAATAGAACCAGATTTATCCATTACTTTCGATTCCAAGAAACACTTTTCCTTTGTTGCAATTTCCTTTTAACTCTACTCGACTCTTTGAATTTATTCCATGAATAAATACAGTCCTTTTCAGAAATCTTGTGATTCTTAAGAGAACCGCAGTTAATGAGGTATTAAAATTGTTTTCCCCCTCTGCATGAGAAAATTATGACTCGTTATCATATAGAGAGTCGTTTACTGGAACCTGTGATACCATATTGGCTCCTCGCAATCGTAGATTTTAAACACGTTGAATTCGTTTTTTCCTCGGGAGTCTCTTTCCAATAAATATAAACTCTTGATGATTTTTGCCTCGCTATCAGAAACTCGGAAAGAGCCTTTTGCGAAATTTACCTACATGGGCTCTTAAATAAGTACTAAGTGGTGACAATATTTTCTTAATGCAACAATATTCTTTAATGTAGTAGAAAGTTCTGCAGGATGGTATGCTTGCTTATCGATCAGTTGATCTTTAGATATTAAAAGAATCACTCGTGTACTGGCAAAGGCGATTAATTATTATGAAGAATCACTAGGTGCTACGTAATCATTTCTCTTGTCGTTATGCCTCAGGTGGTGATTATTAATATTATTCTAAGTCTCGTATGCAGGTTTCACTTCAGACTCTTTATTTTGATAAAGGACAATCTTGAATAACGTTAATAAAACATTATAATCATTTATTAAAGATTGTCTATTTTACCAGAGTAGCTATTCTAGACACCATTCCCATATATCACCAGTTTTTGTTCAGTTGTTCTAGCAATTTCTACCTGGAATCTACAATTTTTGAAACTGTCCACTGAATATCACCCACTCATCTGAAATTTTGCTTCTTCTTTCAGAAACAGGAGGGCCCCGTCTCGCCGGCGTCCTCTTTGAGCAACCAAAATCAAAATGAAAATGAGCAGGTCCTGCTCGCGACAATGCAACCAGTGAACGTCCTTGACCTTCACGACCCACCAGGACATCCACTACATCTAAAATATCACCATCATCACCATCGCCATCACCACCACCATCATCATCATCCACAACACATCCAGCAAGATGATGATCACTCTCGTGGTCCGGACGACCAAGATGATCGCGTGACACCCGAATCAGCTGGCTCCAATCAGAATCTGTCAGTTGGTGAACACAAGATGATAGACCTCATTTACAACGATGGTCAAAAGACAGTTATGTACACTCATGATAAAGAGATCATCTACGAAAATGAAGCAGATCGGGTCCAAGTTGTTGAATATCCACCACCACCTCCTTCACCACCTTCGCCATCGCCACCAACATCAAGAGGTGGATTGGTACCAGTGAATTGTGCGACTCCAAGGCAAACAACTGCTCTGCATTTACATCATTATCCACAATTGCATTTGCAGCATGAGGATGAACTGCCAAGAGGTGTTTCAGCTGGATCGAACAATGTTTCCAATTGTTCAGCTGGAACTACAACAACGACAGTTTTGGTCCTTTCGGAACTGGTAGCTGCTGATCCTGGAACTAATGGACAACAACTGACGCTAACTGCTGCTCCTCTTCGTGCTGGGTGAGTCTTATTTTTTAAAATTAAAAGTAACATTAATAACTTAAAATAATAAAATAATAATACAATAAATTAATAACAGTCATCACAGTACCTAAAAGGATTTCATGAGATTGTAAAATGTAAATGATTTAAAAAAAACTTCAAACGATTTCAAGAGATTTAATAAAAGTTGCAAATTTAATTATATTGATTATTTAGAAAAGTTTTTTCAAACCAATCTTTCATGAAATTATTGATTTGTGGTTATAGAAAGTATTTTATTATACTTTCTTGAAACTCAAACTCGTATTGCAAATTAAGGGATCAACTATCAAGAATCAAGACTGATGATAAGATAAATCTGAAGATTATGCAGTACTAGATTATTAGTAATAGACTAAGCTAGTCATTTAGCTATTTAAATTTATCAACTTGGCATTAAATTCATAATAATTTAGTGATATTTTCTTCAACTGTAGTCATCCAAATCAATAATCAGAATCAGTCAGTTATCTCATCTTCTCGCTCAAGGAAATACATCAATATTATCTAATTGAACGTACATTAATAATCGGGAAATCATTCTTCTTTTTAAATTATTATCAAAGAAAATGTTAGATTCATGTGTAATTTATAAATCTTCAATTAATGAAGAATAATGAAATTTAATTTAAGAAAGAGTATTTTATGAAAAGGTCGGTGCAAGCAAATCACAACAATGTAGGTACGAAAATAACTGAAAATTGAGTAATTGAAACCAAGAACCGGTATTATCGCCGCATGATTTGCAGGAATGCAATTCAAAATAACTCAATTTCAAAAGTGACTTATCATCTACTTGAATCAGAGGGACGAGCTTCCCTTTTGGATAAAAATTATTTTCTCAAGAATTAGAGGGATCACTTCCGTGCCCATGACCCCTTGCGATTATCCTCGAGTCGACTATCGTTATTATAATAGCATCATGATGCCGGCTTTCTCTGGTTAATTTTTAGACAATTTTTATTTTTCGCAACGATATCGAGGTCGGTGTCGATTAGTGAGTATAAGTCAAGTGCGCCACGGCAAAGGTCAGGAGAGGAAAATGCGAGAAGAGAAATGTCAGACCCTGATGCACGAACGCATGAATGGGGTTCGGTTCTTGTTTAAGTGCTGCATGCAATACTATAGATGCAGCTGTATGAGTACCGAGCCAGCGAGATGACGCGGTAATAACCGCCAAGCTTTTATGAGCCATGCCAGAGACGAGCCCTGTGGCGCTAAACGATTTAAGGTGAATTACAAGATCTCCCCGATACCACAAAAAAGGAGAAAATGCAATAAAATAGGGAAAACTTTTTTTTAAAAACTTCTATCTTTGTTACAATTCAATACCAGATTCCGGGTGATCAACCCCTTACAGCTACTGGATCTGAAAATTGTCCCTGACCTTCAGAAAAATTGTCTTAATAGAAAAGTATTGAAAATTGGAAGAAACTTTCAATATAATAATTCTATTGAACTTTTTTAAATCCTTTAAATTCCACGAAAAAATAAGTACATAATCTTTTAAAATTGCTTAAAAAAAATCTAAACAATTTTAAGCTCTCTAAATCTGAATTAGTGAAAAGTGAGCCACTAATTTACTTTAATGAAATTTTTTACTAATTACTAGTTGTATTTCACTATTTCAATTCGCAGTTTTCAAGTTTTCACTAAAGTTTTAGTTAACAGTAACTAACAATTAGTAGAATTTTTCACTAAAATAAATTAGTGACTCACTTTTCACTAATTCAGATTTAGAGAGAGAGAGAGCTCTTAAAATTGTCAGAACAGAGAAATTAAATATTTCAACTAACTCGAAAATATTATATAGAAATTAAAAGAAACCATTTTTTTTAAATAGACATTACAAATCAAACAATTATAACTTTCTGAAAAAATATAATTTCTCAAATCGAAAAAATACGTGTCTCCTTAATTTCTCTAAACAATAACCTTCTCGATCCCAAAGAAATTCTGCAGCTTGAACTCTACATAGCCTGATTTTAAATGGATCCGGTCTATGAATTAATATTAATAGTCATTATAAGAGTTAAAAAAAATATGATTCTTATTCTAAATAAAATTGTTCGCTTGCACAAATTTCACTGTAATTTAGAGCTCCGCTTTCTCTTCCTTATCTCATTTCTCTCCTTATTTTCCCAGAGCATAAAGGGCGTTTTTAGTTGTTTTGTGCATATCTCGCGCAGTCGATAAGACAAGATCGATAATTACTGAACGATTCGAGA
Organism: Synergus japonicus; assembly: GCA_900474275.1. Lineage (NCBI taxonomy): Eukaryota > Metazoa > Arthropoda > Insecta > Hymenoptera > Cynipidae > Synergus > Synergus japonicus. The sequence continues at coordinate 18,577 of UCOH01011437.1, read as the reverse complement.
GAGGCTGTGCAATTTCGAGGACCCTATCGGAACACTACAGATTTCGCACACAGCCACACAAATACACAAATTCACACACACAAATACACAAATTTACAGACAAAAATACACAAATTTACGCACACAAATATACCAATTTATACACACAACAAATATACACATTTACTCACACAAATATACAAAAATTACACACATAAATACACAAACTTACACATACAAGGACAAAAATGTATCCACAAACTTAGACGCGCGTAAATACCAATTCACACATTCATGCAGAGAAGTTACCATATCTTCAGTTAGCGATTAACAATTATTACACTCACACAATCTCGAGCGTGCTCAGGCTGCGTGTAATAGCGAGAGCAGCGCGAGTTAGTCACGTTGCCCGATAGAATTTATTATTGCGCTGTATTCGTACTTGCATGCGTACACGGGTACCAACCCACAACGATATATCTATATAAATATTGCAAACCAATAACCATTAACTACTCAGCGCGCCACCTTGCTCTTTGCAATAAATAAAAATCAGCAGCAATTAATCGGCCGTAATATATGCACGCTGGGACCTTGAAGCCTCAAAAACAACTGCAAGTTATATGTATATATTGTATAAGTGTATATATATGTAAGCATGTATATATGTACATATATGTATTTATAGATAAATGTATGTACGTCGTATATATACTGTATGTACGTATATATAATATAGTATATATATATAATCAGAAATTGATTTCCTCTCGCAAGGATGACGATGACGATTGTCATTATTATTCCTATCATTGTCTGGTATGTGTATAGGAAAAGAAAATCAATAAAGCTACAGCGGACAATTTGATGGGAAATTTTTTTTATTTTTTTAATTATATAAAAAAAACGCTTTCTGCAATGTCGCCTTCGGAGGCTGGAGAAAGGAAGAAACGGCGGCAGAGCAAGAAGTGCGATCTTCGAAAATTCGCCTTCCCTTTCACTTCGCCGACCGTCGATACAGATGTATGTAATTATACAGGGTGGTCAGAAAAATATCATCTCAGAAACTACAAGCCTTTTTTTTAAGTTCAGAAAAGAATTAGAATGTAAATCCCAAGAATATACATTTCAACAATATGGGGACCAAAAATATGAGTCCTAAAAATTGAAGGCACAAAATCCAAGCCAAACCACAAAGGCTGACAAAAATTCCAAAGATTTATGATAGAAATAAGTAAAAAAAAAAAAATGTGAATTGTAAATTTAGCCAAATATTATGCATAAAGGTATATAAGATTCAATATTAATATTATAAATTATTCTATAGAATAATTTGTTTATCAATATAAGATGAGAAATTTATTTTGCTTAAAAATTGATAATTTTGTATGACGACCCCCCATCCGAGTGTAACCTTGCAAAGCGCTGCTTAGCTTGGGTGATCGAACAAGAAACCTTGGACACTTACCTACATCCCACCGGGACAATTACACATATTGAAATTTTAATTGACAATAAACTGATTTTTTATCATTTATCATAAGAATTTATAAATTATAAAGATTTTTAAGGTATATAAACATTTTAAAAAGAAACGTATGTATGTATTCAATTCAAAGAAACCCGGTTTTTTCAATGATGCAAATTAATAAAACTGTTTTATTGAATCTTGAACGCTTTAATTTAAAATCATACTTAAATCGCTCAACTATAAAAAAAGAATTCTTTAAACGTAATTTTCCTTTTTTAGGATAATTTTAGAGTACTTCCCTTTAATTAAACCATTACCAACAAAAAAAAAACTCGATACTTTAATAAACTAGAATTAATTGTGCATAAAGAAATTCGGCTATAAACACCTTAAAACGTAAACAAACTTGACTATAAACAGACTTATAAAAGACTCCGGATAAAAAAGTAAAAAACTTGAACGCATAAAGAACACAACACCTGACAAAGTCATTGACGCACTCGATAATGACAAAAGAATCTGTAATCTTTTTATAATTAAAATTTGCGAACACCCAGTAGATAGCTATGTCGAAGAGGCGGTCCAGCGAGAAAAAAAAATTGCTCAAGGTTCCTCCCAGTGCCAGTGTACCGAACTGTGCAGATAATCCAGTCGGTGGTATTATTAATCTCGCTTAAATCGAAAGAGCGCTTCGAATTTCGTATGAGTTTAGCCCAGATCTAGCATGTGTGATGGTATGAATGTTTTTATCCGCGGACTAAGTAATTTATTTAAGTGCTTAAGTCTCCACGATCATGATTGTTAGCCAATCAGGAGGTGGGAGAAAATTGTCGCGAAAACGTTGTCGTTTCAACGCGTTGGGAACTTCTCTTCATTGCTGATGACCTTGCTGATACTTTCGAAGGTGTCTTCCATTTAATTTTCTCTTCTACGGCCTTCAAAACAATATCCCAAGTCTTTTATATTATTTTAAAATTTTAAATAGATTCACTTTAACTCGACAATAATTTCAACTATATTTTAAAATTCACCTGCTGTTTTGAGTTATAAGGCATAAAATTGAGAGAAAAATAAGACATAATATAATTCTCATAAACGTAAGGCCTAAAATCAGAGACCCCAAAAAAATAAGGTCCAAAATTGTAAATCCCAAAAATTTTTAAAACTAGAGGCTTTTAAAATAGTAAAAAAATATTGAACGGATTAAAAAAAGAATAATTTAGAAGCTAAAGGTATCTTACTTTAGGCGTAATGAATTATACACGTAGAATAGAAATCTCTCATTTCTAGGAAATGTATTTGTAATGATAAACTGTCGTCCTCTTTGTGATAAATTTATCTTTGAAAAATTGCGCAATTGAAATAATGACCGTGCGAGGTAAAAAGTGTTTCATTCGTGGAAAAGAGGAATGTACGCCCAAGCCGAGAATGGGCCCCTTTCGTTCCTCTACCTGGCAAGTATCTTGACCATCTCTGATCTCATTTCGAATCTCGAGTCTTGAGACGAGTCACCTTACCCAATTCTTTGCCACGGAGGTTCTTTTGATGATACCTCGCGTATATTTTTCGCAAGACGTGTATCGAAGTTGCACTTCACTTTCTGTTCTTGCGCCAAAATTATACACAAGAGAATCACGAAAAGGGTGCAGACCGTGTACATTACGATCACGAATCCCTAACCGAGTCGTATTATTAAGAGAGTGCATGCACAACTTTTTAATACGAAAGATCGTAATTACAGGATTTAGCACAGTGTTTCGTAATTTTGATTCATTTTAAGAGATTTATTATTAAGAAAACTGTTAAATTAATGAGCTTTTAATCTCCCATTGAAATCAAATCCCTTTTCAAGTAAATATTCCGTTTAATTCCAGGTCTGACGAGTAAGAAAACTGATTACCTCACTAATTTTTTTTTATTTATGGCCCAAAACTGCAAGTTCTAAAAATAAAAGGTACAAATATTCAAAATACAAGGCCCAATTTTAGGATAAAAATATAAGTCCCAAGATATAAGGGTAAAAATTGAATGTCCAGTTACAGAATCCAAGATAAAGAAAGCGAGCACAATAGGGCCCAAAAATGTTAAGAATATAAAACCTACAAATCCAAGTCACAAATACAGGAGTCACAACAATAAGACCCATTGAAAAATACCTAAAAAAGATGAAGAGTAGGAAACCAAATATATAAGGCCCAAGATTATCAAATTTGAAATTCTCGAGTTTTCTCTTGATCTTTTTTTTCCTTTAAAAAAAATAATTAATACAGTGGAAGTGGAATAAAAAGAATTCCTGGTGTTTTCCCGTCAGCTACACACCCTTTAAAAAGATCCATAAATATAATTCGAAAAATTATAAATCCCAGAAAGGCCCAAAGTCCAAAATAGAAGGCCAAAATCTCTAAATTCAAAATTTAGGATAAAAAAGAAAAAGAATTATTCAAAAAAAGTCAAAAAGGATTTTAAAAAAAATGAAAAATAAAAGGACCAAAATGACCAGGCGCAAAAAAAGCTAAAAAAAAGTTTAAAGTACTTTTGACGCAAAATAATCTTTAGAACGAACCTAGTGGAGGAAAGGTACTTAAACAGTTTGGTCTGTCACCTAAGGAGATGTAATTTCCTCGAGTTTAAAATGAAATCTTTTGGGCCTGACAGAAACGCGCGTGCAGGGTCCTTGCGTTGCGAGTAGTTTATGGTATTCTCGCAGGGCCAGGGCCACTAATAAGCGTACGATAGCGTAGGCAGTTTCTTGGTATGAGTATCTGAATTCCTGTACGTTCACCATTCTTGATACCAATGCTCAATACGCTGGTTATAAATGTAGAAATGCCCCGTGGGGAGATGTGTCAAATAAATAATACGCCAAAAGCCAACTTCTCTGCGCATGCGCATACAATACTGACGTCACTATAAAAAAAACACTATTATTGTCTACCATCGCTGCTTTCGAAATTGTTCAACCCTTCGCGAAAAAAACGCCATTTTCCGACGTCATTACAGAAATTATTATTATTATTACTATTTTTTATTTTTTTCCAAAATGTCCATTTACAAAACTGTGTGGACCAAAAAATAATATCCAAAAATATCTGACTCAAATGTAGGTCGAGTAAAATGAGACAAAAATATGAGAGAAAATATTTTTGGTTTAAAAAAATGTTGAAAAATGTATTAAAATTCCAGAGAGAAATGAATGTTAATTTTATAACTTAAATAAAATACACAAATACAATTAGTAAATTAAAAATTGTTTACTCCCATTTTATACGGAGATCCCTCATCCAAGTAGAACCGAGCCAAGCGCTGCTTAACTTCGGTGATTGAATGAGAAACTTTGAACAGTTCCATGTAGTCCAAGCGGACAAGAATAATTATAAATGAAACATATTTTCTTTAAAAATTCACTGTGAAAGTATAAAAGTTGAACACTAAAATTTTTTAATAATTCTAATTGAGCAACTGAAAGTCAAAATTAAATAAAAACATTTCGTGTAAAAATAGGATATAAATTTTTCAGAGTAAAAAGGGGAAATTGAATAAAAAATTGAGTATTTGTTGGGAGGATAGTAAATGAAAAGGTAGAGCGTTAAGGCATTGGAAGTGAGATACCGAGATACACGTAAGACGATACGCGTTATACACCTACATGTATGGTAGGCAGACGGCAAGCCAAGATGGCCGCCTGTGGTCCAATCTACGGGGAAAACGCTGGACCTCAAGTCTGTCTCCTTTTAATTCTCACCGCGAGCCTCTCCTCTCTCTCTTCTCTCTCTACTCTCGTCACTTCATTGCGCCTCTCCCTCTCTTCTGGCTTGATATCAAATCCTTCTTAACCCCCCCCCCTCCTTCCCCACCCAATAGCGTCCACCAACCCCTTCCTCTTTTTCTTTCTCCTTCTCACTCTCAGATTCCGTCTTTCTCGTGTAAAACTCTTCTCTTTTTCCCTTCAATTCTATCCTTCTCTCTCTCCCTCTCTCTCTGTCTCTGTCTCTTTCACTGCCCCTCGTTCGCCATCATGCCACGCGATACGTGCGAAACGTGTCGACGTTTTATGCCAAGGCATACACCCAAGAATTAAAAGCCTCAAGGAATATTTAATGCATGAGAAATGTATTTAATTTTAATAATTTGGTAAGCATGTATTAGGGGGATAAACGAATTTATTGCCTCAGTTTGGTTAAGACATAAGATAAGAGTTCCTGGTCATTTCCCGGTTTGCAAAAATTGGTATACACAAGAAAGAAAAATCAGCATCTTTAATCACAGACTGATGCGACAAAAATTAATGGAATAAAAAGAAGATAAAGTAAAAAAAAAGTTGATTTTTCGATACAATTATAGAAAAAATTCCCGGTCCTAAAATAAATCCCCTTTTTTCCCCGGTTAAGTAAAATTCTCATTCTAAAATTTTCTAGTAAATTTCGGCTAGTAAAGAAATAGAAATTTTTGATTTTAGAAACTTTATAACATTTTTATTAATATTAAATTACATTCCGGTCATCTCCCGGTCAGTAAAATTCCCAGTCAATTTACCACCCCGAATTGCCTAACATTGTCGACCGTAACGCAAAGCGCTATTCATGTTATTTTTCCTTTATTTTCTGCAAACACTTTCTTCTTTTATTATTCCTTTTCAAAATGCAAAATTCGAAAGTCTAAAAAATCCGTCAGAAGGAGATTGTTAATGGCTGGTAATCGCATAATTCTTCAAGGACTCCAATTACGGAACGTCATTTCCTTTTCGTAATAGTCCTGAGGTGATTTTTCCTCGTTTAGAATCAGGAGAAGATCGCAGATCGATTATGCTTGACGATCAGCGGCAACCGCGTATTAATTCGTACAACATTTTGATCTTGATCACACGCGTTGGATAATTATAGCAGACTTGCCTCGCGCTTTATCGATGAGCGCGATCGAACGCTCTTATTCAAACGAAGCTGAAGCTGAAGCTTCGAAAGGTATTATACACGAGCGTACTTACAAACGCTGGCTCGTCGGATACGCGTAATAACACCCTTTAACGCGGGAACGCTCTTTTGAATGTGGCAAACTTGCAATCGCCAGACCAAGCGAAATACAACACGGCAGCCGCGTGCCCTGTCCTGTTCTGTCCTGGTATGCGGCTCTAAGGAGATACGGACATAATATACGGCCAGTGGATACGGAAAGTTGCCGCGCGGCCCGCCACACTCGATAACGGACCTCACTGATTGCAAGAGTCGATTCACTCCATTATTTTAATGGAAATTTGATTTATCTGGAGACAAAATTATTTGCTTCCTCCTTCGAAAGACTCAAGAATATTTTCAACATATTTTTCAAATATTTTCCCGGCCCATTTTTAGTTTAAAACGTAAGACTCAAAATTAGGGTACAAAATACGAGTTGAATATTAGTTTAAAAATATAGAAGTCAAGGATTAAGTTCCAAAAATTAAGGACTCTAAATGAGATGCAACATAAAAATCCCGGATATAGGACTTAAAAATAAAATCCAAATGTAGGAACCAAAAGAAAGGCCCAGAAGCAGATATAGGCCACAAAATATGAATTCGAAAAATAAGGAGTCCAAAAAATGTAGAATTCTAAACAGGCTCTAAAAATATAAGGACTAAAATATAAGTGCAAAAAAAACTGACAATAAATAATTTAAAATGTAACTCCCAAAAATGTAGGGGAAAAATAAAAAGAAAAAATATAGAAAATAAAATAACGGCCATGAATGTAGAATCCAAAATGGTTAAATAAAATGAGAAGCAAATATGGGACACAAAATATAAGTTTCAAAAATGTAGGCCTAAAATCGAACTTTGAAAAATAGAAAAAACGAGAAAAATCTCACATTTACAAAATTCCAAACAATATCCAGAAAGTCAAAGTCGTAAATTATGCTAATGTTTCTCATATTTCGTCAGTATATTACCAATTAACTCTCTCTAAAAATCTCAGAATCTCATCATTTTTACAGGAAACACTCTTTCCAGATATTTATCTTTTTGAGTAGAATTTTTCTAATTCCTCAGAATTTTGAACCGAAGTCTACATTTAAAAGAATCTTTCTCAAACCATCCTAAATGCATAATTATTAAATTAAATAATTATCAAAAATTACAACACAAAAACTAAGCCAATTTCACAAACATTTTACAAAAAAAAATCCTCAAACATAAACATGTATGCAAATATAACATCGGGTTCGACTCGAGAATTTTTTGAACATAAAACGAGTAAAAAAGCTTATCCATTAGTTTGAAAAACGCCATAAACTTTAAACGTCAGATCGTTATAGAGTATTCGAATCCTCTCAGGTGCGATTTACAAGACCTCTAAAACGTTTTTGTTTCACTTTAGCAAAAGCATCTTTCAGCTTTGAATTTTAAGGATCATTTTTGCGGCGATATTTGCCTCTTCCTCTTCGAGATTCGCAAACTCGTGGCGGTCTGAAATTTCGTTTTTATTTACCCCCTGGTTATACAATTATTCTGTGGAGAAGGCTGATCGTATGTAAACTTAACGGCGCTCAAGATGATCGGGTAGCTTTCGCACTGAAGTAATGCATATCTTCACTGTCGTGCCCGCTACTTTTTTTTCTGTCCGTGATGTGTTCGCCCTTCTCTGAAAGGCTCGCGAGACTTATAATTTTCTCCAAGCAAAGCGAAAAGGGATTTCGTGTCTGAGGATATCCTTGTCTCTCTTTTACGTTCTCCGACATTTGCCTCAACTGCCAAAGGCTCTCTTTTTCCCAATAATGAATACGTTTCCGATGCCTGTACGCTCAGGAATTCGTCTGGACTTTGAATATACTTTTTTCCTTCAAAATTTGATTACAAGTTTGTCATTTTCGGTACTTTATTGCTGGCCCAAAATATAAGTCCGAAAGTATAGAATCCAAAATTCCAAATGTGCAGATTCCAAAAGTCTAGGGCTCAAAATATAAAACCCAAAAGAGTCACAAAATTTTCCGAGTCAAGCCTCGAAAGGACTCAAAATAAATCCTAAAAATAAAATACCTAAAATAGGTTTTAAATCAAAATAAGACCCCAAAATGCCTCAAAATTGTAATAATTATATCTCCTTTTCTAAAAAGCGACATGCATTTCAGACAACTTCACATTGCATTATTATGCGTTACTTTTAGCTAATTTCATACGTAGTGTGCTAACCTTATTGGTCAATTAATTTAGCGCGCGAATTTGAATTGTGATTTCAGTTTCTATAGACGAAACACTAAACACACAGAAAAAAAACAAGGACTGAAAGTGTTTACAGCTGAAATCAGTTTTTAGGCTGAATTTCCGTCTTAAGTCAGTTTTTAGTCTTGTTTTAAGACTGAGAAGTTTTGTTTTTAGATTTCTTAGTCTTAAAACAAGACTAAAAACTGACTTAAAACTGAAATTCAGCCTAAAAACTGATTTCAGCTGTAAACACTTTCAGTCCTTGTTTTTTTCTGTGCTCGTGATTTCTAAGTCGAAAAGATAGAAATAAGGCCCACAACTACAAGACCGAAAATTTGTCAGCATTCAAAAAATTCTTCAAGTCTCTCCTTTTTCCTTTTTGTTACTTTCAGAGCTACGCAAAGATCCCTTTCATGTTTCGGTCAGCTATCTAGCTTAGAATGAAAAATAGACTAAAAAAATTCGATTTCTACGACTCGAAAGATTCCGAAGCAGAGTTTGGGGGGATAGCAGGGGGAAAAAAAAGGAAAGGTCTTGGAATTCGAGAACGATCCCGCGCCTGGCAATAAACGTTAGTCAACGCGAGATTTGAAAACACGCGGCTTCGCGACGACGTATAACGCACATGATTCACTGAAGCCCTAAAATAGAAATGATGTCCGTCGTAATTGGCTAAGATTTCGGTCTTAAATCTCGCACGAATTGCTGCATCACCGAGAACTTGAATCCGATGAAATTTGCTGGACCTTTACGATCTTTTTACTCGAGAGGCTCTTCAATTCATCGCCCACCAACTTCTCAGAGACGATCTTAAAATTTTTTTTAAATTCTAATAATTAATGGCGGTAATAAATATAAGTCATTTCCAAGTATACAGTGAAAAATAAGTTAAAATCTATGTACAAATGTTGAACCCAGAGGAAATTCCAAAAACATAGGACCAAAAAGAAGGCCCAAAAATGAAGGATCCAAAAAATATAGAATTTATATTGAGAAATCCTAAAATGTCACCAACAATGAGATCCAAGAGTTTAAAAAAAGTATAGGATACAGAATAAGTCCCGAAAATGCAGGACCCAAAATGAGAATCAACAGAGAAGTCCCTAACATAGATCCTAAAAATAATACTCAAAGTATAAGACACAAAATAAGACGAAGGCTATCAATGAAAAATTTAAGTCCAAAAATAAGTCCGAAAATATAAATTTCCAAAAATATAGAATCGAAAATGAGTCCTAAAATATAAGACTCAAAACAAGACCCAACTTAAAAATCACAGATATAGTACCTAAAATATATGTTCCAAAAATAAGATCCAAAATTTAGGACTTAAAATATAAATCCCAAAAATATAGAATGCAAAATTGTACAATTCCGAAAAATAAAAGGCATATTAATTTGTAGTAAATTGTTACGATTTGCAACCACTTGAAGTAATTTGCAGTAATTTACAGTAACTAGATGACAAATATTACATGAAAACTCGTTTGAAGTTTAAAGTTTCATTATGGCTCATTACAACCTTTCGATACCGGAAGCTGTGAGAGAAGTGACAAAAAAAAAGGTTTTGGTAGAGCACATGAAATGAATTACTATTGGCCTTTGAATAGATACAGATAATTATCGTAACGGGAAATGTCGTGTAAATTGTTGATAACGGCCGTTGTGTAATCATTGCTTATCTACGGGGATAATTATCGCTGCCACCTCGCTTTGCTCTAACTATCTAGTCTAATTTATTTGCCTCCCCATAACGGTTATATTGCACAGTGGTCTTCTGCAAGAATCACTGGATTCGATTTAATAACGCCAGACGGCACTCTGTAATTAAATCGGTTTCTAAATCAAATCTTAATAAATAGCAAATCTGATGGAATTGCGAAAAAAAACCTGTCCCGCCATCTAGTCGGCGGGAAAGAATTAATGAAATATTAGTGCAGCCTTATCGCGAGGTATAGAACTTGAAGAATAGTACTCTAAGGATATTATTCAGATCGCGAGATAATAATATTGGTCCCACTTACGTAAAATTACCAGCCTTCAGATCTGAATATGTTAGTTGATTTTTTGACAGATGATTTCCACATACCTGTAACAAACAAAAAATTGATATAAATGATATTGATATTCACTTTCTCTTTAATAAAGTCCAAATATGATTTCAAACAAGTAAATAAAGTGCTGATTAATTTTGCAGTAGTTCCGTTTTCAAATAAGATTTTTGATCAAATGGATAGATATAATCATAACTTTGCTGACTAACTGTACAAAACTGCTGATGAGCTCTTCAAATCTGGCCCAATAGATAAATCTGAATGAGCTTCGTTAACCTAATGAGCAGATACCGGATTCTGTGAATTAAGGAAGTGAATCTACTGATAAATTTTGTATGCAGGAAAGGCCAAGTTTCGCCATCAGAATGAGTCAATATTGTCAAGATTGATGTTCATTTTATTCAAGCTTTTAAAAGACGTTACGATTGTTTTTGATTCGTTTAGTGGAAACTTATTCTAAAGAATTTAATGGATTAGAATTTAGAAGTTTTCTAATCTTTTTTCCTCGATAAATAGAATTAGCAGTCAGTAGTACTAATGACGAAAATCTCAAGTGAATAACAGGATTTGATAGTTTCATCAGCTGACGATACTAACTGAAGAACAGTTGTTTTCATCAGACAATGATGCATGGTTTTGTCCTAACGAAAAAAAAATAAACAATAGAGATTGTATAAATAGAGATGTAAAAACAAATCTTAATATCAACTATTATTAGGAATTCATACCAGTAGACAACATCTATGAAACAACAAATAAATTGTAATAATTTTTATCAATCGATAAAGCTAACCCAAAAAACTGATTCTCCTTTAATGCTAATTTTACTAATAGAGATTATTCTTTTTTGTTTCAGGTATGTATCAGAATTTGCTACTGCTTTTTCCTTCTTTTGTCGACCAACTTACTTTGAAGGTAAGGTAAATTAGTCTATAAGCGTTCTCTCACTTATTTTAAAAATAGAAAGGACCAATCTAAAGGATCAAAGACAATTTATCCTAAACTATCAGTCGAGTTTAGGACTTTGACCTTCTATAAAACCATCCAGTGCTGATATATTTGTATGATAAACCGATATTCTCACGCTTAAAGTTTTTCAAGAATTCAAAAGTAGTTTGAACCTAGAAATCTGACAAAGAAAGCATAAGGTTCGTCATTAAACGGCAGCTCATCCCGGTTTCCTCAGATTAACCTTGTCCACATTGAATATTCAGCATTCCTTTCAAACTGGACCAGAAGATCGACTTAGACACGAGTTTGCAAGAAGTAAAACTGGTAGCCAAATCCCTGGTCGGATAAGGAGCGTCCGAGGTCTTTCCGGTCCAGGAGGATCTGTTGACGAGGAAGCTGGTTCCAATGAGACTGGTCTAACGGTAACGCCTCCGAGGATAACCTCGACCAACAGGGTTGTCACAACAACAACAAGTGGCGCCTTGCAACCACTTCTACCGGTGGTTGCTGCCGAGTGAGAGAGAAGCAGAACAGGCGAATCCGGCTAGGTCGGCGTGCTCGAGACAGAGAGAAAGAGAGAAAACGAGAGATACATAGAGAGGGAGACCCGAGGAACAAGTGCAGACCTGGTCTCGAAGTCGGCGGCAGCAGGCGGTGCAGACAGGTTGTCCAGATTCCACGGAAGGTCGTTTGCTTTGCTTACCGCGGGTCGCGACGTTTGCTGGCTGCAGACTTGAACGTCGCCACTTGCGGGCTTGGGCCATACTTAGACTCGGTATTTCAAGTCACACATACATCCTGAATGTGTGCTTAGACCATCCAATCGGCTCTACCACTTAAGAAGCACACCACCAACAAGCCTCCAGAGTTGTTCATATAGATTTTGTAGTACCCACACAGATAAAGAGAAACAGCCTCTAGTATTTGTGTCTTTCATAGATAGGGAGCGTGTAGGCGGCTTTGCTCTATGAATGTGTGCGAACGTCGAACGAGACGATTGAGAAGGGCCGAGAGACACCGGATACCAGATTATATACTGGCTTGACTCCTGTGAGCAGAGAAAGCTACTACACTCGTTTTAGACTCTTACCTGGCTGAGTGTGAGTTAACTATATAGAGATATATCTACTCAAGAAGCAGAGATTCGCATCTGAAGGAATGTGTCACGTATTTGATACCAGTCACCTTGGGTTCGAAAATCATTTCGTAAGGATCAGGTGATTGACAAATATCTAGTGGATATTTTAGAGGATCTTGAACTTTGATAAAGATTGATGTATAATTTAAGGAAATTGAGAATGATTGGAAAAGATATTGGATTTCTCTCTTGTTGCGTATTATTAATTGGTATCATTAATTATTGAAGGATGAGAAGAGGTTTTTCTTAAGAAGAAGAGTCAGGACTGTTATCTATTCAATTTTGCAAATTGAATCTTGTGATCTCGAGTTTAGACATTTTTCGATATTTATATCTTCGGGATCGCAGAACTCTGAACTTGATAAGGATCTTAAACCGGAGGTTCATTGACGTCTCTCAATTTAATAAAATTCTGTTATTAGAAAGGAACGTGGTTATTAGAGATGCAGGTGATCTTGAACTTGTCAAATTTTTAAGGATTTCTACAAACTGATGTTGTCATTAGATTGGCTAGTTAGACTATCAACTTGGAAGTGTTCGGATGGTTTTTATTTTCTTTATGAAATATAACATGATTCTTCTTATGTAAAAAAAAACAATGAAAAAATTGGCAGAAACAAATACCATGTTTACCTAATCAAACCACATGGTTCCTTTTACTTTAGATGTCCATTCACATGTCCAATTTAGAGGAACATTAATTTTGATTAATAAATATCAAAATAAGTAGGCAATAGTCGTGAAATGATTCACTAAAGTTTAGAATACTGACAATGACAAATTGACAATGCTAAACCAAAGGATGGAAGAGTAGGTAATCAAATCAATTATTGCTAGCCTCATCAAGGAATAAATAACAGATTTTCTATCAATAATAGAACTTAGAAAATACATCATCAGTTTCATTGTTCACTGAAGAATTCTTGAAAGAACCCTTTACTATAGTTTATCATCAACTTTAAAACCATATATTCCATCAGCATATTTGTTACTTCTTCTTCAAGAAGATATTCTCATCGTTTCCGATGTTTTGGTGGTGTTTTTCGAAAATCTCGATAGGACTTTAACAACCCAGGTTCGCTGACCTCTGTACCATCGAAAACGGTTTTGTTAGAAAGGAAGAGTGCACGAGAGGAAAAGGAGAGTCGCAGCTGCCGGACAGCGAATCTGTGGTTCCTTCTTTTTTTCCCATCTGAAGGACAGGCTCGACGGGACTACAATCGACTGGAATTAGTGAGTCTTGTGCCTATCTGTGCGTACATTGTTCCACCTTGTACACGTACTGCAGACATTGTATTTCATCCATGTACTGAATAAGAATGTATTATGCGAACATGCCCACGCGCTGAGTACGTTCTCCAGGCAGCTGTTTTTCTTACGTCAGTGCCGAGAGGAATGCTTTTGATTTATATCGAGAATACTCCACTCGTCTTGATTAGGTTCTTGCCTCGTCCAGATTGGCGAATTTTTAAGGCTCGTTTTCAGGTAAACAAAAAAATCAATGGTTCAGGTATAAACGAGTATAAATTCTTTTTCCCCACCAATCAAACCTTTAATTGCAGTCTAATTTCTGTGAATTAAAGACGAAATTAAAATGTACAAAAAACTAGACCTTTTTTCCTGTGTACGAACAATTGTCACGATTGGTTACGACTATTGTTTGGTTGTGATTGTTCAAGCTTTGAAAGTCGTTAACTAGCCAATAGAATTTGAGCCATTCTCGCTGACAAATGGAATTGCGGCTGATACCAGCTCGACGTGTACAAGTCTATCGCTTCAAGACCGAGAGGCGGATTGCCGGTCTCTTAAAAATAATTAAAGCGACAGGGAGTAGAGATAAAGGAGGTGAAACTTAATAGGAAAGATAAGGGAAGGTTAGTCGAAAGCGGGATTGACTTGTCACTTTATAGCAATGCAGAATCTGATTAGCCGATTTAGGGCTCAATCAAAGGATATAGATTTTAACTCTCGCAGGAATCGAAGATTGCTTATCTTCCGATCTGATCGTTATTCTCTAGATGATGGGAAGTTATTGGGTTTTTAGATTTTATGGCTTATTTTAAAAGAGGGCTCTTGCTGCTCAAAATAAACTGCAACATCATGAGAACAAGAAAAGAAGAGTATAAAGTAATTAGAATAGAGCCATTGCCCCACCATGAAGATTCTTTTAATAGCTAAAATACGTAAATTAAGTTTGATATCTTCTTGGTTTAAAAAAAAAGAAAAGTGAACAAGATTAGAGGAGTTAAGATGGTGGTTACTGGTGCAGCTTCCCTATGTAAGGCTAGATAGTGGAATTTTCATCTCCTTTTTTTAATTTGAGGTTGACTATGATATAAAATGGAAAACGGTCATTATAAAGTCAATAATAAATCAGAATTTCATTAAGAGCTGTGTTGAAGATTAAAGTTTATGTGAAGCACGCAGAGGCGCATGCGCAATCTAGGAGAAAAGGAAGCAAGTCGATTTTAACCTATCTTGCAGGACACAGCGTGAGGTGGAATACGAGACCACTTGAGAGAGATAAAGGAAGAAAAGGAGAGGAAAGATGGTGGCGAGAAAGGGGGATAGAAGAAGAGAGGTAGAGTGAGAGCAAGAGAGAGAGATAGATAGATAGAGAGAGAGAGCGAGAGAAAGAGAGCAGAGCGGAGACAGGGCGTGGTCCAGGCCTTGCTCTTACTTATAATTATATTTATTCGTGCACGCATGTGCACCTATAGTCCATGATATACGAGTACACCGAAGTCCTCGCACTCTCTACTTTGTATAAGAGTAGGTCCCTCAATAATTGCAATATGCTTGCAAAAATTTCAATAAATTTGATTGAATTTGCCTACTTTGGGAAAGAGCGAGTAAAACGGTCACTTGGGATTAAGGGGGCATTGCTATATATTCATCTAAATTAATATGTTTAACTAAAATGATCTTGAAGAAGAGATTCTTGATAACCAGGGTGTATACTAAATTTTGCACACGAAATTCCCAGACACTTCCGGCATTTTTCCGGCTTAGAAATATTATAAGGTTCCTCTTACGATAGAATCATCATACAATGCATAATGGGTTGCGACATACGTAATTTGCTTCATTGCAATATTACAATTTATTTAAAAAATATACTTTTTAATATTTAAAGAAATTTAACAAAAATTGTAAATGTCAAAAATATCTACACAGATTATTCAATAAGGTGTTTTCAAACTCGAAATCCACTTTTTTCGTATCAGAAATAAAATCAAGGACAATTCGCGGATTTTCCCGGATTTTTTTTCAATTTCCGGATTTCTTTACATTCCCGCACAGTTGAAACCCTAAGAAATTAAAAGTACTGAGTTTTATATTTTAAATTACATTCCGTTACTCGAGCATGATTAATTATCAATTCCGCTGAAAAATAATTTGCACAATATTCCGTCTCTTTAATAGCTGCAATCAATCCGATTGAAATAATTCAATAATTAATCATACCAACATCAGATAAACCTTTCCACGAAAATTGTTTATTCTTTAAAAAAAAAATGAATAAAAAGCTCGAAAATGCAAATTGCAAATCCGATAATCGATGGTTCCGTAATGACGCTAAATTCAAATTGTGTAAAATATTGTACCTCGATTCTCGCAATATTCGTTTTCTCTGGTCGCGTCTATGAAAATGAACGATTAATCACACTACATAGTAAAACGACTAGAGGCAAAAGCTGTCATTACTGTGATCGATGTGCATTCGTGTCCGGGAAAATCGTTTAATGAAAATCAAACGAAAAATTAAAATTCCAAGGAGCACGCGTGTTTCGCGCGCGTTAACTGCGCTTTATGTAATTCACCCGTCACTCGTTATCGTTGCTCGCTGTTCGCTATTGGACATTGCGAACCACTCAACCGAGGTATTTTGCGTGTTTGTATCGCCTATAAGACTTAGACCATAATTCTGCGAGTTAAAGCTCCAACGAGCAAAACTCAAAAAGAGATAAGCGACTCTATTGCGGATCAAAAAATTGACATGATGTGTGTAATAGGAAACGCGAGAAAATATTACGCATGTTGTGATAAGCGAATTACGTATTAATTTTTTATATTGAGAGCAGGTGGTAATTACTATAAGAGCGAATTTATTGCTGCGACAAATTTACGCTCGCAATAATAAATATTTCTCCCCAAAACTAGACAAACTATCTCCATCTATACATATATGAAATAGAGGTAGATTCGCTAGTTTTAGCGAAACATTTTATATATTATTGCGACTTTAATGTTGTCGAAACTACATTTAATTCTATCTTCATTACCACAAACCTTTTTCAATCCATTTCAAAACTTGTTATCTCAAATAATCGATTTTAACAAACTGGGTTGTCGACATGAGTGTCAACTACTGTCATATCGATAATTTACAGTTCTTCCGACGTGAAATTATTCAGAGAAAGTATATATATATTCTGGAGCTGAAACAGTGATTTAAAAATTTCCATCTTAAACTTTGTTAATTTGTTAATTTGTAATTTCCTGATTATAATTTTAATTCCTGCTCTGTGCTAGAATTGTAATTGGGGCGGGCGAATCAGATTAACAGGGATATAAAATATACGAGAGAAAGTTGAGAAGTTGAAAAATGCAATCTGAAAATGTATATATTCAACTTTTTTTTTAAATAAATAAATTTTTTTGAACTTTATTTTAAATCCTAAATGGTTGTATTGATATTTCTGGCCCTTATTTTCACTCCTAAATTTTGGGTCTTCTTTTTAGAATTTCTAATGCCACTTATATCTTTCGGTCCTTATATTTTTGAAAATTTTTGGATCCTATATCTTGTCACTTATATCTTGAGTCCCATTTTTTATAAATACCCTGTAAAAATAAAGGACCTTACTTGGGTCCTGTATTTTTTGGGGATCTATTTTAAATCCTATATTTTAGGCATTTATATTTGCGGTCATATATTTTTGTAACTTATACTGTGGACACATTTTAGGTTTTATTTTTTTTTTGTTTCTACACTTTCGTAACTCTTATTTTTGGACCTTATACTTCGCTTCATATATTTTGGGACTTATTCTGAATCCTATATTTTTATGATTTATTGTGTGTCCTAAATTTTTTGTGGACTTATTTTGGGTAGCAAATTTTTTAGGCTTCTTTAAGTCCTGTATTTTGGAACTTGTACTTTAGATATTTTTATCTAATTTTCAAAAAGTCTTAAATTTCTACCATTTTCCCACAAACTATTTATAAGCCGCGTTGTGTTTTAAAAACTACATAGTTTTTGCACCGTAATCAGGAGGTTTACGTTCTCGTACACGCATTATATGTTAATTGCAGTGAGTGTCGGACAGTCGAGGAGTCAAATGAGCATAGTACTCGGTTCGAGCGTCCTTGCCCTTTAGATCGCAGGCTCTACATCTCTCTTTTCCTCTCTTTTACATTAAAAGATAAAATCTCCACCTCTCTTTTTATCTTTCGCTTTTTCTCTCTGATCTCGCGATCAACGCCAACGCATTTTAATGTTACTCTCTACTTGCATCTCCGGCTTTAACCGATGCGATTTTGCTGTAAAATATGAACTATTCCAAAATAACGATAGTAATACGAGTCTAAAAATACATTCGAATGTTAAGTACAGAATGATTTAGTAATCAAGGGAATCTAGCGATTCCTAAATGCATTTTATTCTCGCCATTAATTTGCCTCGCTTATCTTTGTAATTCACGAGAGGAGAATGCTCATCGAGCAAACTCAATCAAGTTTATGTATTTAGTTATCAGCAGAATTAACATATTTATGTATATTATATATATATATATATATATATA
>UCOH01011436.1:0-33470 GCA_900474275.1 Synergus japonicus | reverse complement strand
ATATATATATATATATATATATATGCGTTATAGTCACGTTTCGTTTGAACTTGTATTGTAAACCAGGAAAATAGCAATCCCTCGAGTTGTCGCAAGGCGTAAAATTACTCTAAACAACAATTAAACGGTGACTTCGTGGCTTTTATGTTGCTAAGTCATTACTGTTCTCAGAGAAGGGAGAAGATCTTCCGCGGAGTTAAAGCAAGTCAAGTTTTCACTAATGTTCCTTGTTTTAACGACCCTAATATGCTGCTTAAGCCAGAAACAGTGCTCTAGCCCGTTGCTTTGTTTAATCTCCCAAATTAACTCATGAATCAAATTTTTGATTCACAACACATTAGCATATAATGATAAAGTCAAAAGTTATTTAAAAGGTCTATTATATTCCATTGAAACAGATAATATTCCACTTCCATGGAAGAATAGAGTGATAATCAGATTCTAGAAAAAAGAACGACCTCACGTTTGAGGATAAATTCTCGGGTCAGGTAATGCATCACTAAATCTCAGGAGAGAAGAGCGATATGCTTTGTTTATAAGGGAGATATGAACAGAAGAAATGAAGCCCGGGTTAAATTAATTACGCAGACCGCTTATTGCGAATTTGTGAGGCGCGCATAGCATATTGCTCGTAAACAAGTGAGATGATGATCGGCCCATCATTAGCCGTAAAGGTTCGATAATAATATGCATTTCTTGCATGCACGTGCTCTCCACGCTCTCCTTTTACGTGATTCAACCAGATGCAGTGTACCGTGTATTCAGAGACGTTTTACTTTTTTTAAATAGATCTCATTGAATGCCAGGTTCTAGTCTAGTTTAAAATACAATCTTTCTGCTCTCTTAAAAAAGTTGCGTCACGAAATGTTTTGAAAATCTTTGATCTTGTACACATTTTTGTTGCAAACCTGATTGGCTTTTGAATGACTTTAAGTTGAATGAAGAAAAACAAACTAATGGCGCAGAAAACTTTCACGAAAACCTTCGATATCCCTTAAAATTCGTTAAGATTTCTTTAAACTCCCAGAAACCTCTTGAAATCTCTTGAAAATCAACAAAAACCATTAAAATCATAAATGTCTTGAAACCCAAGTTAAAATTCGAAAGAATCTCTTAACAAAAAATTTCTAAAAACCTCTTGGAATTCCTTAAGAATTCCACAAAAATCTTTTAAAAATCATATATGTATAGAAATTCTTTTGAATTCCCTCAATAAAATTACCTTACAAACTTTAAAATCCTTTAAACCACATAAAATATTTTAAAACTTATAAAAATCTCACAGTTAAATCTTTGTCTAAAAATGAGGCAACAATTTCTCAAAATGAGAAAAGTGTTTTTCTGTCTTTTGAAATCTTTTAAAACTCGTGAAAAGCTGCAAAAGCTTCAAGAAACTTCTCGAAATTCTTTAAATTCCACGATTACATTTAAAGTTCCTTTACGTCTTTCATCAAAATCTATTATATTAATATTATTAGAAATCTCGTTAAATTTCCTTTAAATTTTCTGGAAATTTTATGACAACATTTAAAATTTTTTAAAGTCCTTTACAATTCTCTGAAACCTTTTGAAATCCCTTAAAATTTTTCGAAACTTCACAAGATCTCAAATCCCTAAAAATTACCTTGCTTTAAAAAATCTCTTAAAATATTATGGATTCCGTTAAAATTCGTAAAAATTGGTTGAAAATTGTCAAAACCCTCGAAATTCCTTAAAATTCATTAAAACATTTTAAAATTCCCAGAAACATCTTGAAAATCTCTAAAAATTCATTAGAAATTTCATCAAATTCCATGTCATCCTTAGAAATCCCATAAAATTTTTGAAAAATCCGAAAAGTCTCTTGAAATCCTTTAAAATTATTAGAAATCTCAAAAAATTTAATAAAACCTGTAAAAAATTGATAAACTCTTTTAAAAATTATTATAATATCTTGAATTCTCTTAAAATTCCTGGAAATTACATGATAATATTTAAAATCTCTTAAAATTCCACAAAACCTTTTAAAAATTAGAAAAATCTTTTGAAGTCTTTTAAAATTATTAGAAATCTCATTAAAAATCCATCAAATCCATAAAAATTTCAGAATATCTTTTAAAAATCGACGAATTTCTTGAAAACCTAAAAAACTGTACAGCTTTTGAAATCCTGTTGAATTCTACTAAATCTTTCAAAAATCGTAACATTTTATTGAAATCTCGATAAAATTTCTTGACAAACTTTAAAACGTCCTAATATTGCCAGAAAATTCTTGAAATTTTACAATAGCATTTAAAATCTCTTTATATTCTTTGAAATCCGTTAAAAGTATTAGAAATCTTTCAAGATTCCATAAAATTCCTTGAAATTCCAAAATCCACGATATGACATTTAAAATTTCTTAAAACCTCATGACATAAATGACACCCCATAAATGACAATTTTCAAGTTGTAAGATGAAACAAAAAATTATCACGTCCCCTAATCAGGTCAAAATTCGTAATAAATTTCCCACTAGCGCCAGACAGGGCCCTGATTAGTTACTTCTAGACTAGAACTTCTAATCCGGACCACGCTAGAACCCTACTTTAAATGGGGAAAGATAGGGAAATTTCTACACGGGAAAATGTACGTTAAAAATTTTCCAGTCATCCAGAAATTTCTTCTCTTTGTTTTTTTTCTTTTTTTTTTTCGAATTTTGACATATTTACTATAAGATTTATGCGAGTAAGAAAGACGAACTTGATTCATTCATGAGACCATCTCGTTTACTCCTGGATCCTAAATTACGTCAAACGTCAAGTAGGCACGTGCTCCTCGGAAAGAGGCTGATGCGACATCAACCAGTCTTTTCCCCTCTCCGAGTTGTCTCTCATGACTCTTAGGAGAGGTTGGCTCGCAATCAATATTGGTATAGTTGAATAAACGTAATTAACGTCCAGGACGATACACAGTTCACGCGAAAAGCTCGCAGCGTATACTCAATGATGAGTCTACTTGTGTAATCTAATGTATATCTGCAGATCAAATTGATAGAATATTGAAGGAAAGGATCTTGAACCAGTCTTGAGTACATATTCGGACTCATCATGGCTGGACACTTTCTTCGTCTTATTTACATTTAGGGACGCATAAACACCGGAGATTAAGCGCAGAGCAGAACCAAATGCATATTTTTCATGCTCATTCCACTCTGTTTAATTTTCTGCATCGATAAGCGAGAGGAGATTGCCTTTGATTGATAAGGATCTTTGATCAGCTGGGAACCCGCCTCTTTTCATTGCTGGGAACTTTTTATCTCTCATTCTCCTTATGCGTTACATATTTGGTTATATAGTCAATTAGTCATGTATAAAAAAATGCATCAATTACTTTATAATCCCATAAAATCTCATAATTCTGAAAAATGCGGAGAAATTTTCCTGGAATTTCGTGGGAAAAATTCAATAGACACCATCTCTAAATTTAATTTACAGAAAAGTGAACAATTTCAGATTAGGATATCCCTGCAAAAATTTTATAATCTTTTTCTATCGGAAATATTTTACGACATTGGAAATTTGGTCTTGTGGTGGAATAGAAGATATAGATATATAGAAGAGTAATGGATAGGAGAGGATAGACTTTGGTTTAGAGCTTTCGTATATTACACGAAGCGTAGGATGACCGCAGATGAGTTTTACGAGTTGGTTGAAGCACGTCTCGGAGCGGCGCCTCGAAACGACCTTTTACGGCCCTTTACGGGGTCGCGACGTGGACCACGAAGGGTACAATATGAGGTTTGAGGACGGAGGAACTTGTAATTGATTACGTCGTTATTAATAACATTCGTACGTTTTACGGTGGCAACCTTCTGTTTCCCAAACCTTTCAATTACCGGCTCTCCACCCTCTGACTGGCCACACGACACACGACGCGCTTTCACCTGTCGACTTTCAATCTTCTCTAGCCTGATCTTAAACACTTCATTCCCATCCCTTTCATTTCTTATCTATTCTAAGAAGATGATTAAGTCGAAGTCGAAATATCGTAACGCCTATTCCGCACTCCTGATTCGACGTGTAAGTATCGATAGTGATAGTAATAAACATTTTGTCACGAGTCTAAACTTGAAATACATTGAAAATCTAGGAATTTTAAGGAACTTTTATGGAATTTTTAAAGATTTTATGCGAGATAATGAGATTTTAAATGTTATCATACAATTTTAAAGAATTTCAAGAAGTTCTTGGGAATTTTTAGAATTTTTCACGACTTTGATCAGATTTTAATCGGACTTCTAGGTACTTTTATGACTTTTAAAATATGTATTTCTGGGATTTAAATAAGGAATTTAAAACTTTATAGGGAGTTTTATTGAGGAATTTCAAAAGTTTTTTTATGATTTTTAAAAGATTTCGAAGGTTTTCGTCAAATTTTAAGGGTTTTCAAGAAATTTTTCGATTTCTAAAAGATATTGTGGAATTTTTATTGGTTTGATGGAGTTTTATGAGATTTCTAATAATTTAAATAAAAGTATTTCGAGAGATTTTTCTGATTTTTAAAATATTTTGTGAAATTTTAAATGCTTTCATGGAATTTGATAAAATTTCTAATGATTTTAAGGGATTCTAAATCTGTAGGAATTTCAAGAGGTTTCTAGGCATTTTTAGAGATTTTCACTAATTTTAACATGAATTTCAAGAGATTAATGATTTTGAAGGTTTTTATGAGCATTTTAAACAATTTTTAAGTAATTTGTACGAAATTCAAGAGATTTTTAGGATAATAAAAAAGATTTTGTAAAATTTTATGGGATTTTATGATATTTTGTCAAATTTTATGGAATTTTAAAAGCTTTGTAAGAATTTTATGATGTTTTAATGAATTTGAAATATTATCCTGAAATTTTAAGGAATTTTATGAGATTTCTAATACCCGTGTGGAAAATTGTCATGGCGTTGTACTGTTTCTGTACAGTTCGCCTTGAATCTATATTGGCGCGGTACAGACTAACTGTACAGTGGCTAGACTGGGATTGTAACATTTCGATCGATTAGTTTCTAGACAGTTTGACTAGATACTGAAAAATATAAATAAATCTTATAAAAAATAATGATTAATTTAGAACATGGTTTATTCGTTGATATATTATGGATATACTTATAAATAATCGATATTTGTAAATTTTAACGCATATATAAGAAATAAAATTTCGCACGCACGCGGGAGGAATTGAACGCATGACCTACCGAACGCGAGTCCAGCTCCCTAACCACTACCCTAAACTTCGAGATGATGGTAACACATTTTTTCCACGGTACACTCAACCATACACAAATATTAAATTATCTCAAAATAATTTCATTAAAAAATGCTTTTGCGTTAATAATAAATGAAATACGTATATAAAATTTTTCATGATTTAAATGTTCACTTTTACAAAACCTAAAACCGTAGAATTTATTGATATACAATTCATATTAAATACTGTTAAAGTACATATTAAATTTCCTTATTACTGAAATATGTACATTAAAATTGATGTAAATAAAAACAAAAATTTATTTTATTTTTATAAATTTCCCGAAAATTGAAAAAAATCTGGCTGATTAACACTCAGAAATTTTTATGATATAGATTGCAGATCTGGACCACACGGCCATAATTAATTGATTATTAACAACAATCTTTTGGTTTCTTTTTAAATATACATCCTAGAAATATGGAACGTTCTCTACAATTATGTTTTTAATTATGTCTCAGACATATATTTCATTAATTGAAAATTTTCGGTAAAAAGTACAATTTTTTAATTAACGGGTCTTTTTTAGAGATTGCATGTTAACATTATTAAAATTATATATATATATATATTTTTTATTTTCTATAAGTCCGAAAAGCCATACTATCTAATGCCGAGACAAAATTTAGACATATTTACTACATCAAAATTGTCTCTTACTTCTGTGTCGCAATTAGGCAGTCTAACTTGACAATGGTTCAACAATAGTAAAACTACACAGTGCCAAGACAAAAACTAGACATATTTACTGCATCGAAATTGCCTCTTACTTCTGTGTCGCAACTAGGTAGTCTGACTTGACAAAGTTTCAACAATAGTAAAACTGCACAGTGCCAATCTCGGGCCGGTATAGTGTTACTGTATACAGTAAGGCGTGAGAAAAACTGCACTGGTGATGCATGATTCAAGACCATCATGACATACTTCCACACGGGTAATTGTAATTCATTTCCAGAGATTTTTCTGATATTTAAATGAGTTTGTGAGAATTTTAAAGGATTTCATGGAATTTCAAAATTTTTAGAGATTTTTACGAAGTTTATCATAGATTTTAAAAGATTAGAGAAATATAATATAATAAATTATAGAATATGGAAAGAGAATGTAAATGCGCGCGCGTTCGTTCTTGTAATCGAAAATTTACGAATTTTCAGTCTGTAGGGTCGGTTTTCAATGTTATCAATGTTTCCAATGTTTGCAATGTTTTCGACGTTTTCAATTTTTCGTGATTGAAATTATTTTCAGAAGTGAAACATATTTTCTATTTGAATTGATGCATAAAATGAAATGAAGGAAAAACTCGCCGGAACAAAATTCGCCCCTTTGATCCGATCCGAGTCTGGCACCATGAGAAAATGATATGGCGTTGATTGAGGCTGTGTAATGACGGTATGGCAGTCAGAAAATGAAATCTCACATCTGCGTGTTAGATAGCTAGCGAGTACTTCTGCGATCTGCGACTGAAACTGCACCGAGTTCCATGCAATCGTGGGAATAGAAAGCATCTCCATGGATTGGAATCTAAATTTGCACTTGCCCTATAGATATACATACACATTCATATTACGCTAGATATATGCAGATTAGACACAAAATCTATGTGCACCTGCGTCCTTAATCTGAAATTGCGTTAATGTTCTAACTTACTTTTCGTATTTTAGATCACAATATAATATCTTATATATAATCTTATTATAAGATCTTATAATAGCTTTGGATCAAAATATAAGATCTCTTTTTATTCCATATATTTTTTTTAGGATTTTACGAAATTGTATGGAATTTTAAGTAATTTTATGAGATTTGATAATATTTTGAGAGATTCTAAGTAGTTTTAAGCAAATTTAAAATATTTTATGAGATATTACCCAGTGGGCAAAAAATTTAAAGAAGTTTTTTCTAAAAACGTCCTAAAAAAGTTTTTTTCTAAAAACGTCCTAAAAATGTCCTATGTCAGGCCAAAAAACGTCCAATGTTCCAAAGAAGTTTTTAGGACGTATTTGGAACATTGGACGTTTTTTGGCCTAACCAAATTTTTTGAGGGAGTTTAAAAGGATTTTAAGATACTGTATAGGAATTTTAGGAGATTTCATGGAATTGTCAAGAATTTTAAGAGATTTCATGAAAATTCATTGGATTTTAAATAACTTTAAGGGATTTGTCCATATTTTATGGAATTTTAAGTAATTATAAGGGATTTTACAATGTTTTATGGGATATTAAGCAAAATTAATTAATTTTGAGGAATTTGACGAGATTTCATGGGATTTTCAGGAATTTTACCATATGTTTTATGGGATATTAAGTAATTTTAAATACTAAATGGATCCAATAGATTTTACAAAATTTCAATGGATTTTCAGAAATTTTAAGAGATTTAATGAGACTTTATGGGACTTTGAATAGTTTTAAGTAATTCTAACAACGACTTTCATGGAATTTCAAGGGATTTCATGGGATTTTAAGCAATTTTATAGGATTTGATGATATTTTTGGAGATTCTAAGTAATTTTAAGCAACTTCAAAATATTTCATGAGATATTAAGTACATAATTTAAAGAACATTTATTTTCAGAAATTTTAAAGGATTTGGTGAGATTATATTGGATTTTTAAGAATTTAAAAAAATTTAACGAAATTTCATAGAATTTTGATTTAATTTAAGAGATATAATGAAACTATGAGATTTTAAGTAATTCTAATTAATTTGAAGGAACTTGACTAGATTTTGAAGGATGTTAAAAGGATTTTAAGATATTGTATGGGAATTTGACGAGATTTCATGGGATTGTCTGTAATTTTAAGGGATTTCATGAAATTTTATAGGATTTTAAATAAATTTAAAGGAATTTGTCCATATTTTATGGAATTTTAAGTAATTCCAAGAGATTTTATAGTATTTTGAGTAATTTTAAGTAATTTTAAGCAAAAGATGTGAAAAAACGAGAAGCTAGCTAATTGAAGATTAGATTAGATTGGACTAGAAGATTAGAAAAATTTTATCCTGTTTTTCAGATTGCCTGAGATAAACGAAAAAACCCGTTCTAAAAATTAGTATTTTGGGTTTGACCTTGAAAATCAAATTTATCCCAATTTTTACTATCATATGTGTTCATATGATAATCACTGTATCAAAATACATATAGGTATACGCAACTTGCAGGAAACTGGAGGTACTCCTTTTTCGGAAGTTTATCCATGAAATCCAGAACAATAACTATTAGTTAGTAGTCACCTATGGATCTGAAGAGGTCGGAGATCTCGCCAATTACTTCCAATTCTAAAACATCAAGTATGTACATACTTCCGAGATCGTTTCAATTTTGTAGCTTCCAAACTACAAATGGAGATGATATCAAGGAGTGAAACAATTTGAGGGAAAGATAAAGAAGAGATTGACCAAAGATCAGAGGAATCAGTGTACCAGGAAACCAGCGGGATCCTCTTAAGGCAGCGCGCCTCTTCTTGCAAGGCAAACGTCCGGCCGAGTAGCTTTGCGAAGAGCAATGGCTCCAACAACATTAAGTACAATACAAGAGTAAAACACGGTGTAGACATCAACTTCATAAAAAGCACAAGAACAAGAAACTCTATTTTGTTCTACCGATATTATAGCTATAGGTTTTATAAAGTCACTTCTTTGTGATTGGCACATATCTTTGGTATAGGTGACTTTGGTATAGGTGAAGATCTACCCAGTTGATAATTTTTTAAGCCTTCTGGAAATTGTAAACTGGAAGAAACACATAGAAGAACATAGGAATATGTCATTGTCATCCGACGAGCAATAATTGCAATATTTTTGGAGAGGCTTAAAAATGATTTTGAAACAGTGGTGATGTTGTAACGAGTGGAATGTGTGAAACTAAAAGCGTGGGTCCGGTTTGTGATGAAACGCAGCCGCAAAATTACTGCAAAAGTAACCTGAGACTGCAGCAGCAGAGATATTATCACCACTGACATCTACGTTAGCGAGCTTCGCCATAAACTCCCTCTCTCAGTGTACCGGGTGTCGAGTTAGATGTCCAGGGTGGTCCACACAACCAGGACAATAAATAACAATAGAAAATTGTTTTATTTTAAAAAATTATACGAAGGGTATCAAAAAATTGTGATGATTCGAGTATGAATTATGAAAAAACATAGATTTCGCATTAATAATATAATCCAAGCAGGCTACAATCTGAGCCACGCTGCCCCTCCTTCTATTGAGAAAAGTATATATGTAATTTAGTAAACCTTGATTTCGAATAATTATAATGATAATAATAAGAGTTTGTTTTTTAGGATTTGGGGTCGGTTCTCATCTTCTGATGTTTATTTATTTGTTTTCGCGAAGACGACATGAATTAAAATTCAGGAATAATTTAGCCTTTGTCTGGTCTTCGGCGACATTTTAAGAAACTCGTTGACTTTTGCAGGTCACCCTCTAGGGCCTTATCAGCGTTGGATCGGTCGTAGAAAAATTAAAAAACAAATTCTCGCGCAGATTACACGGATATGCAGTGTGATGCGTTTCGGCCAGCCTTTGAGCTCACCTTTTTCGTCGGCAAGGAATAAATTTGTCCGCGAGAGATTAGATTAAATTGATCTAGTTTGGATTAATATTCGGTAAACAAGGTCCCCCTTACGTGGAAATTTCTACTCTTTAAGACAATCAAGATTTATATTATTAGAGATTTGAATGTGGGAAAACATAAATATTTTAAAGAAAAATTTCGGAAATGTTTAACTTCTGTAATTTTATAATTTCAATAATAACTTTTATAATAATTTTTAATTTTCGATCATCTTAAGTTTTGATAAATTTATGTTTAATGTGAAATTGGAGGAAAGTTTCCGTTTCCGGAAATTTTATACAGTGTATTAAGATCTTCTTCTTTAACGCAGGAGTATTGATAATAAAAGTATCTCAAGGTGTTGATCTTGGTTAAAATTTGAATAGGTAAAAAGCGAATGAGGCACGCGAGCATCACGTAAAGACGATATAACGCGCTGCATATATAGAGGGTCAGAGAATATTCGTTATTCGTAATAAAAGAATAAAGTTGGTCGGTATATGGGATCGTAAAGTCGCGGCTGGTTTACGCTCACGGGGGTTACATGCGGCACGCGGTGAAAACGCGGCATGAGAAATAAGCTACTGGTTTACTGGCAGTCATGTACCTCCTCTCTTCCTCGTCTACTTAAGGTCCCGGAAATTTCATACAAGTTATGTCCCTTAAACCTTAACATTCCACCAAACTCGAGTCTTCGCATTTCTCGCAATTCAGACGCTTCCTCATCATTTAATAAAAAGTGCATACTGATTTTTAGAGTAGATCAAATATGAT
Source organism: Synergus japonicus (assembly GCA_900474275.1). Lineage (NCBI taxonomy): Eukaryota > Metazoa > Arthropoda > Insecta > Hymenoptera > Cynipidae > Synergus > Synergus japonicus. The sequence continues at coordinate 22,874 of UCOH01011436.1, read as the reverse complement.
GCACTTATTTATTTATCTTCTAGCAATTTGCCAATTTCGTATTTCCTTCTATCAAGAAATAATTTAAGGAAGTTTTAAGAGATTTTTAGGCATGAAATTATGAAATTTCATTAAATTTTCAGGTATTTTAAGAGATTTCATGAGATTTCATGGAATCTTGAATGACGTTAAGGAATTTAAAAGCGTTTTATGGAATTTATTGAGATTTTAGAAATATTAAGTGATTTCACGGTATTTCGAAGAATTTTATGAAATTTTAAAGGATTTTACGAAATTGTGTGGAATTTTAAGTAATATTCAGAGACTTTACAATGTTTCATAGGATATTAAGTTATTTTCAAGGGATTTACGAGATTTTATGGGATTTTCAGGAATTTTAAGGGATTTCATGAAATTTTATTGGATTTTAAATAACTTTAAAAGATTTGTCCATATTTTATGGAATTTTAAGTAATTCTAAGGGCTTTTACCACATGTTTTATGGGGTATTAAGTAATTTTAAAGACTAAATGGATCCAATATATTTTACAAAATTTCAGTGGATTTTCAGAAATTTTCAGAAATTTTCAGAAATTTAAGGAGACTTTCTAGGACTTTGAGTAATTTTAAGTAATTTTAACAAAAAATATCAAGTGAATTTACGAAATTTAAAGGAGTTTCACCAAATTTTGAAGAATAATAAAGACATGTTAAGAAATTTAAAAATTTTTTAATTCTAGGATTCCTATTAAGTTATGTTAATGATTTAAGAGGTTTTAAGGCATTTACGAGATTTCATTGGATTTACTGGAATATCAAGGGATGTCTTAAGATTTCACGGGATTTTAAGTAATTTTATGGGATTTGATGATATTTTGGGAGATTCTAAGTAATCTTAAGCGACTTTAAGATATTATACGAGATATTAAGTAATTTTCAGGACATTTATTTCCAGAAATTTTAAAGGATTTGGTGAGATTATATTGGATTTTCAAGAATTTCAAGGGATTTCATAAGATTTAATAGGATTTTAAGTAATTTTATGGAATTTCATGATGTTTGGGAGATTTAAAGTAATTTTAAGCGACTTTAAGATAGTTTATGAGACATTCAATAATTTTAAGGACCTTTATTTCCAATAAACAATTTGCTGAGAATATATTGGATTTTCAAGAATATTAAAGCATTTTGAGTAATTTTAAGAAATATCAATTGATTTTGAGAAATTTAAAGGAATTTCACAAAAATTTCAAAGGATTTTTATTAATTTTAACAATTATAGCGATAGATTTTGTAATTTTAGGGAATTTTATGGAACATCAAAGAATATCAAGTGATTTTATGAAATTTAAAGGAATTTCATAAGATTTCATAGAATTTTAAGTAGTTTTTTTGAGTTATAACGATAGGTTGTAGAATTTTAAGGAATTTTATGAAACATCAAGGAATATGAAGTGACTTTTATAAAATTTAAAGGAATTTTAATATATTGTTTAGGGTGTTAAGTAATTTTAAAGATTTTTAATGGATTCAAGAGATTTCATGGAATTTTAAATAAGAATTTTAAGAGCTTTCATGATATTTCATGGGTGTTTTAATAATTGTAAGGGATTTCACAATATTTTATGGGTTATTCATTAATTTTAAAGACTTTTAAGAAATTTAAGGGATTTTACGAAATTTGAGTGAATTTTCATAAATTCTAACAGATTTAATTAGATTTAATGGTATTTTGCTTATTTTTAAGAAATATCAAGTGAATTTACGAAATATAAAGGAATTTCACCAAATTATAATTCAAGAATCAAAAATCCTCAATTATTTTTTCTACTGGTAAAAGGTGCATGCAAAAACAATCTAAAACTAAATTAGTCAAATTCCACTGATTTTCAGTGACTCTTTTCTCAGGATTTTAATCAGTGAAAGTTCACTGAGAATCAGTCAAAAGTCACTGAAATTTCAGTAATTTTTCACTGATTTCTAGTAGATTTTTCACTGATTAAAATCGTGAAAAAAGAGTCACTGCAAATCAGTGGAATTTGACCGGTAATCAGTTAAATTTCACTGATACAAGTTTAGAGAGAAGAAATTATATATATAATATGTTAATTATTGTATATGTCCTTTGATTATTTTAATCAGTTTTTCCGGTAAATATAACACAATTTTTGATAAGAATAGAATTTCTTTTTCTAGAAATTTTTAATGAATGAATGAATGAATCCATGGAACATAGTTGCACATTACGCATGTCTTAAGCCTCGAGTGCTCATTGAGGCGTAATACCTACATTTATGATTTTACTCTGTGATCCTCATCCGTGTAACGTGGTCGAGTGGGTTTGAGTACTACAAATATTGACCTCGGCGGCGCGGCGTTCGTTAAACAACTCATCAATAAAAAGAGAAGAAGAGAAAGAAAAAGAAAAAGCGGTGAAGCATCTCGTAGAACTCCACTTAAAAAGTAGGCTCAGCAGATCTTTTACAGTACTCTAAAGTGCAAAGTGTTTGACATCCTATAAGCGTTTTGACATTCGTCAAAAGCCATCCATAGTTACATTTTCACTTAAATACGATTGAAGCTTCTTCTAATTTTCTACCTCTACAATCTTAATATCTTAAACTTTGATCTACAAGATAATTTACTACAAAAAATTTAATTTACTATAAAAAAAACTACCTACAGGAAATGATTAATATGAAGTTAATAAGTAATTAACTTCTCTTATGTTAATTAGAAATGATAGATTTCTGCACTGCACATGTGCGAAGCGTTCATCGACTTAATGCCTGCCTTAGGTATGATAAAAAGTAATGGATAATCATCTATAATTTAGTTTGATGGGGTTTCTAACTCGTGATTAATGGGGGTATTAAACTTGCGTGCTTTGCGATTTACCAGGAATTTAATAATATTTCAAAAAGTTCATTGCCATCAGTTTGCAATCAATTTGCACTGTGCAATATTGTAATTGATTGTAATTTGCAATATTGTAATGCATTCGACTCACCAAACTCTCGATACTGATAATAATCCATAAAACTCACCTGCAAAAGGAAAGAAAAGACATGTTAATTGGGTGTCTATAATAAATAAATCATGAGATTTTTGTATACAATATGGAAACTGGAATCGAAGATTTGACCCAATAGAGGGACTTCCCCGATCTCACTGAGTCTTGTGACCTTTGAACAGTACTAAATCAACACGGGCGATACGGAGTGAGTTGGGCTGAGCAATTATTTGCTTCTAGATTTATGAGTTTGCAATGTACCACCGAGCGGGCAGCATCCGCACGATCTGCCGGTTCATGCATGATGCGAGTCTTCGGATTTCAGGCCTGCGAACATCATGCATACGGCTTTGTATGAAGTGTATGTATCTCGCTTCAAAATTATCTTTACCTCACTCGTCGTCTCTCGGACACACTTGCCAAGCGAAAATCACTTTGTGCATCATAATTACACGCTCTCGCTCAATCTCTCAATAACTCAAGAGCATGATTACCGATCACGAAGAAGAGAATTTCCAGCCCTGGCCATTCGTCTCACACTTCTTTGCTATTTATCCTAAGAGTGCAGACTCATAACTCGACTTATTAGTGAATCTCTTTTCAATGATGCCAATAAGTGGATTCTTAAAGGCATCAATCGATGCGTAATGAAGGTCTTCTTCAAGTTCATCAATAAAGAACAAGTTTTTATAAACAGGGTGGCCACAAGATTCCATTTTTTCATTTCCCTGACTTTCAGACAAATTTTCCTGACATATAAAAGTATGAAAATGCGAAGAAACTATTGATATTTATCAAAAATTTCGTATAATATCACTGTAAATCTTTTGCAATTTAACATCATTTCACACCACTTGAAATTCGTAAAAATCTCTCCAATTTTTGCTAACCTTGGAAATCTGTTAAAATTCTTAGAAACATCTTAAAAGCCGACGAAATCCCTTCATTAATATTTCATGAAAACCTTTAAATTTTTACTATAATTGATTTAAAAGTCCTCAAAATCATTACAAAACCTTTAACTTCCTCAAAAAAACTTGAAAATCTTTTCAAATTCCTAAAAATCTCTTAAAATTTCTTGTAAAAGTTTTCAAAATTTCACTAAATCTTTTGAAAATCTCTTGAAATACTTCAATATTCGACGAGGAAGTTTAATATCTCCTACAATGCGTCAAAATCTCTTACAACAGTTATTGGAAATTTACTGAAATCCCTTAAAATTCACTGAAATCTTTGGAAATTCCTAGAAACATCTTTAAATTCCTTAAAATCAACTAGAATTTTTAAAATTCCAGGAAATTCTTTACAATTTCACAAAATCTCTTAATAACCATAAAAATCTTCTGAAATCCACTAAAATCAATAAGGATAGCTTTGAAATTCCCTACTAAAATACATTAAAATCTCTAAATAAATCTTCTTGGAAACAAAATCCTCTAAAAAAATAATTATTGAAATTTGTTTTAATTCCACGAAGAATATTTCATATCTTTAAAATCATTTTAAAAATGTCAAAATTTCTTTAAATTTTTACAAGCTTCTTAAAATTCTTTATAATTCTACGAAAAACCTTCAAATCCCTTAAAAAACGTAAAGATCTCTTAAAATTCTTGAAGATATTTTGAAATTCCATAAAATTCTACAAAACCATTTAAAAATCATAAAAATCTTGTGAGATTATTTTAAATTTCAGTAAAAACCATTAAAATCACTGTGAAAAAAATTGAAATATCTTAAAATTCTTACAAGCTTTTTCAAATCCTTTAAACTTCCACTATACTTTAAAATTCCTTAACAATTTTTGAATTCCCTAAACTTTCTGAAAAATTTCCTATAACTTCATGAAGTCCTTTAAAATTCCACTAAATCTTTCAAATATTATACAAATCTTTTCTAATCCCTTTAAATTCCCTTTAAATTTTAATTTCCTCAATTCTTACAAGTTTCTTAAAATCCTTTATATTATCCACGAAAAACTTTAAAATCCCTTAAAATACGTAAAAATATGTAAAAATTTTTTTTTAATTTTTGACAACTTTTCAAAATTCCCTAAAGTTTGACAAAATATTTAAAAACACATAAATCTCATAAATTCTTTTAAAATTCCAAGAGGAACATTAAAATTACTTTAAATTTCTTAAACTCAATTTAAAGTAATCAAAATTTCTTTAAATTTTTACAGTCCTTTTAAAATCATTTTAAATTCCGCGAGAATATATATAATTCCTTAAATTTTTTTAAATCTTTTAAAATCATCTAAAATGCCACAAAATCTGTAGAAAATCATAAAAATCTCGGAAATTGTTTAAAATTCTATGAGGAAGGCTAAAATCCTTTTAAATTTCTGAAGGAACTTTCAAATTCCTTAAAATTCTTCGAATTCCCTAAACTTTCTTTAAAATCTCTTAAAACTTCATGAAGTCCTTTAAAATTCAACTATATCTTTTTAAAACTTATACAAATTTCTTCTAATCCCTTTAAATTCTTAGAAGTCTCTTAAAATCTTTTAAAATTCTTGAAAATCTCTTGAAATCATTAAAAATCCAAAGAATTTCAAAGAATGCCTGGAAATTCTTTATAATCCTTCGAAATCCATGGAAAGTTTCTAAAATCTGTTAAATAAACTATAAAATCTATATACACAATAGTACAAAAATAAGATAATTAACATAAATATCAATTTCTATTTTCCTTGGCAAATTTTTTTTCCCTGAGATTTCCCTGACTTCCCTGACATGTGGCTACCCTGATAAAGAAAGAGTTTTGGTAAAGAAAGAGTTTTTAAAAGTGTGAGAGGATTTTTGACGAGAGTAAATTCACAAACAGAAAGGAAATTTTTGGTAGGATACAGCATAAGCTCGGCTTACGGGGATGAAACTTTTTAGGGTGTTTTTATGTCGCCAATACCACGTTTCGACGAACTATAGAATTCCAAGAGGGCGAAAAAGAAGACTAGAAAACGAGGACAATCCCCTTCATTCTTGTACTTATCTCATCGCTTAAACAAATTAAAGAATCGTCCAACTTCCAGTTTTATGAGCAGTTCGGGACACAAAGCGAAACCTGAAACTTTAATAATGTCGCGGAAATAAAACAACGTGGAACTATATCAAAATATATGCAATTTCTCCACTTATTTCTTTTTTTTTTCTACTCGTATATATTTGATGTGTGGAAAAAAATATGACACGACTGTGTTTATGTATATCCTGGAGCTGTTTTAAAACGACAGTTAAAAGTGAATTAATTTCGTTACCGTTATGTCAAGCTGGGTTAGGTAAGGAAAAAAATGACTTGAAAATTGATATGGAAGTAAAAATCCCGTAATGAGAAAACTTTCTTTAATATATATCCTTTACGACTAGTAGAAATCTAGAAATGAATAATTTATTTAATTGCTGATTTAGCTACTCGTTTTTCATAAAGACGACAAAACAGAGGAATTTTACCAGTTCAAGTTTCATGCCCAAACTGTCGCGTTTTGTTATCTTGATGGATATCAATGGTTACGCAAAATGTAGAGGAAGAATGTCGCGATTTATGTAGCAGCTAGATTGTACGCATGTAACTCGTTAGGCGAGACGTATAGTGAGGACAAATAGACAGTATAGAGTACTGTTTGCTGACACTAAACGAGTCTGACAGTAATAGCGGTCAAGTACCCACTGGACGGTCAATTTGAGATAATAATACAATCAATATAAAGGAAAGACGGATAATTTAATCAGGAATAAATCAATTTATCTCTCGAAAGGCAACTTTCATTGAAATTAGTTAATTCTATAAAAAAAAAGTACATAACAGATTTTACATTAAACAGTAAATTTTCCTGTGTTTTTACGTTCTCCTCAAAGAGAATGTATTATTTTATATCATGTTGTAATATATTAATATTTAATTATATATTCGTATATTTATTATTTACGAATCAGTTACTATCAGAATTATAAGATTTTGTGGGATTCCAAAATAATTTAAAGGGATTAGAAGATTTTTCAGCATTTTACGAAATTTTATTAGATTTAAGGGTAATTTAAGAGATTTCATGGAATTTTTAATAATGTTAAGAAATTTAAAAGGGTTTTACGAAATTTATTGAGATTTTAGAAATATTAAGAGATTTTACGGTATTTCGAGGAAATTTATGAAATTTTAAAGAGTTTTACAAAATTGCATCAAAGAATATCTAGGAATATTAAGTGATTTTACGAAATTTAAAAGAATTCCATAAGATTTCATGGGATTTTAATAATTTTGTGGGATTTGATGATATTTTCGGAGCTTCTGAGTAATTTAAGCGACTTTAAGATATGTAATGAGATATTAAGTAATTTTAAGAAGTATCAATCGATTTTTCGAAATTTAAAGGAATTTCATAGGATTTCATAGTATTACATAGGATTTTTAGTAATTTTAAGGATTATAGTGATAGGTTGTGGAATTTTAAGGAATTTTATGAAGCATCAAAAAATATCAAAAATATCAAATGCTTTTATGGAATTGAAAGGAATTTCGCCATATTTTAAAGAATTTTAAGGGCATTTTAATATATTGTATGGGGTTTTAAGTAATTTTAAAGACTTTTAAGGGATTCAAGGTATTTTACGGAATTTCATGGAATTTTAAATACTTTCAAGATATTTAAGGGGATATTGACTGATTATGAGAACTTTCAACGGATTTCCCGAGTTTTCACTGGATTGTCAAGCATTTTAAGGGATTTTATGGAATTTGTGAGTTTTACAGAATTTCTTGTAATTATAAATACTTGTAAGATATTTAACGGGATATCAACTTATTTTTTGAGGACTTTAAAGGTATTTTACGAGGTTTCATTGAATCATAACAGTTCATGGGATTTTGAATGTTTTTAAGGGTTTTACGAAATTTCAGTGGGTTTTCAGGAATTTTTTTTAGAGTTTTAATCAAATTTCATGCGACTTTGAGTAATTTTAATAAATATCAAGTGAATTTATGAAATTTAAAAGAATTTCACCAAATTTTGGAGGATAGTAAAGGCATTTTAATTAATTTTATTAAACTCATTCTCTAAGTCTGAATCAGCGAAAACTATATCAAATCAGTGAAATTCGCTGATGAATTAGAGGAATTGCTCTCATAGAGGGCGTGATATTCATTGATTCATCAGCGAACTTTACTGATTTGGTATGGTTTTCGCTCGTTCAGATTTAGAGAGCATGAAGATTCCTGAAATTAGATAAAGAATTACAAAATTTTATATATCAAGAATTAAAAATTCTCAATTATTTTCTCTACTAGCAAAAGGTGTGCAAAAACGAGAAATTAATCGCGCGGATCATAGTTACTATAGTTATAACATAAACACATAATGACCTACATCACTATAAAATTAGTGCAACAGCCTCCATAATTAGGAAGTAATGCGAAATTGAAGGTATCTATCCAAAGTTCTTCAGGATGTTTAAGAGGCCAAGGGCTGATTCATCAGTTGGGGAGGGATGGGGCTACGAGACCTCGGGGGCTCGAGTTTTAGGGGCGAGCAGGTCGCTTATTGCTCCCCGAGTGGCCGCAAAACGAAGTTTGATCAAATTCTACTGCGCCCGCATAAAACTGACCGACGTCCAGGGTTATGGGCCCGATAAATGATTCATCCACACTTTCGATACGATGCGATACGAATGACATCCTTACATGTATATAGGAAACCACATTATCAGAGAAAGAAGATACTCTTATCATAAAAAAGCTTTGAAACTTTCATTCCATGAAGTAGACTATCTAAGTAGTAACCACTCAACAGTTACTCAGGAACTTAAATTAAACTTTGGTAATTTGGGAAGAAGAAATAGATAATTGTCACAAATAATCGTATTTCATGGTATTTAGAATCCGCTGAATCTTTTTAGCAAAAAGTGTGCTTCTTGATTAAAAATTCAACTCGAAAACTTAAATTACATGACAATGACCAAATTGCATGAATTTAATTTGCAATAAAAATTAAAATTAATTAAAATAAAAACGAGGTCAAAGAGGAAACGAGTGTCTGTGTCTTTTCTTGGGTCGATATAATTGAATGCTGATCCCGAGGCTGAGTGGACATTCTTATGTATGAAAACTCGCGCGAGCAGATGGAAAACTTTCGCATCTTGTGCGGCTATCTCGGCTGTTCTATAGATATATTTATATTATTGTTATTGCCGATGTGGAGTGGCGGAAGTTCAACTTGGTTGCATGGTTCTGGACTCCTGGTGAAGGAAAAGAGGGAAATATGGATAAATGGATGAAAAGGGAGGATGTTAGATGTGCTTCTGCAAATATATACATCTAAGTATATATATATATATATATACAGTCTTGTACTCGGCAGATCTGTAAAAGTGGGGTGGGCCAAAAGTGTCATTATGCAAAGAAGATGGTCAGTTCGGTAATCCTGGGATCGTCGTTCCCAGCCAGAGGTCGTCGCATTCTGGACATCTTGCAGACCAATTCCCGCAGGAATGTCCTCTGTAGTATACGGCGACAAACTGAGCGGCTGCTCTGCAAAGTCTGATTGATGCGCTGCGTTATTGAAAACAATATCCCATATAAACTGCCCCATGTCCCTAACCGGACGGACATTACGGGGTAATATTTCCCACTCTCGCCATCGAGTCGATCCTCGTTTTATGGATCTGTGTCGAGTCCACCAACCCGGACTGTGCTTTACTTTAGTTTTTAACTTTTTATACGAATACAAGTACATCAATTTCCAGAAACTTCGTTTTTTTCTCGTAAGTATCAGGGGAACTTGTTTTTATCGATTAACAGATCAAATCGAGGATAAAATGGAAAGGGGAGATATGTTCCTTTATAAATAAAGTGAGAGCATGATTTCTTTAGGAGTTTTTCTTGATGCAAGTGCAAGGTAAAAAAAGGATCATAAAGGGCTCGAACGACAAGACCCTCGTTGCCTCAGACTCGTATTATCCTACACACGTGTAAGTCGAATTTACTCAACATAGTTGCGGCGTTCATAAATACAGATGACACACATAAATACCGACTAATGGCACAGTACGGATCTGCAATGGCAATGACATCTGCTTGCATGACGCTTAAGTGGATGAACATTATCTCCGAAATACGACTCGGGAAAATGTTCCTTGGTTGAAATGTGTCAGGCTGTTTGCGGGTATTTTTTATGGCTCATTTTTGGGATATTGTTTTTTTGAGTTCCGGGGAAACATTGAATTATGTTTATTTGTATAGTGGGAATGCTTTGAGGGATTTCAATCAGTAATCAATAAAAATGGAGGTAAGTGGCATAGTTTTAGAGAAATATATATTTATTAATATTGCGAAAATAATAAGGTTTGCGAAGCTAAATTTGATCTCAATTGAGATCAATAGATCATAAAACTTAGATTTTAAAACTAGAGTATAGTATCTGGTAACATAAAATATGTTAATGTATATGATCTATAAGTTTTATCTAATATATAAGGATATTACTGAACATAATCTTTAGATGTTAGATTTTTATAATCTTCAGCAATTAATTCGTAACATCTGAAGATATTAAAAGCCCGTAAAGTGTCATGGCGGACATGGGTCACCTATGTGTTTTGCTATTTTCTCAAACACTTGAACGTTGGAATCCGATTTTAGGATAAGTAAATATTATCATTATTATTATCAGAATTGCGGTAAGTGATATTTTTTGCTTTAGATTGTGTAAAATGTAGATTAAAATCTTAGTGTTGGTACAAATTTTATTAGCTTGGATTATAAATTCTAATATTGTGGATTATAAATGTTAAAATTTATATTTGATTCAGTCTATAATCTAAGATATTATCTGATAATATCTTCTCTTTTAACATCTAGAGATTATGGTTTTAATAATGTAGATGGCTGTCCCATAATTAATAGTCCAAGATTAAATCTAGTAACATTTTTCTCCGTGAAGGTAATTAGTAATTACCACTTTAGAAATATATTTCTATAAAGAATTCAAGATATTAAAATAAAAATAGTAAGTACGGAAATAAGGTTTCGTACCTTCTTGGGAATAAATCGGCTTCCCGATACAAAGAAGTAAATTTTAATAACCATCTATCTTCCTGGTGCGACATCGAAACCGATTGTGCCTGGAGCATCGAGGCGTAAAAGAGTAGTCAATAAAACCGCGTGTGCCTTGTGGGTTCTCGAAATAAGTCTGCATAAAAAACAAACGTCACCCTGAAATTCCAAGTCGCGATTGAATTTACGAGGGAAATTTATTTGAGTTTTTCTTGTAAAAAGGAGTTTCAATTCTCTCAATAAAATTGATACCTGTGCATTGCAGAAATAGCCCCATTTAGTTTATTTATTATTTATTTGTTTAAGACGGGGCTCTGACTAGATCCTGATCGGGATTTCTCTTTTGAATAAACCATCAATGATCAGGACCCCATGGGAAAAACTGGACCACCTGGGGAAAACTGTCCAGGACTCCATCAGGACCTCATCAAAATTTCTAGTTGGGATATATAAATTAGGAGATCAATATTATTGCTGCTTTGTATAAATTAGGATATAAATATTATTGTTGCTTTATATAAATCAGGATGTTCAAAGAATAATATTCATTCCCCTTTTTACAACTATTCCAAACTCAACATTTCTTGAAGTCAATATCAATTGTTACCTCAATAAAAACTTAAAAAGAGGGATGAAGCTCAATTATTATATTGATGGAACTAGATTGTCCAGGGAGCACTTCCCAATTAAAGTGGCGTAATGTATGCATCGAGTTTGGATCTTGTGGTAAGGCATGGGAGAAAATATATAAGGAGAAGATGGTCGAGGGTTTGATTCAAGATGTGACATCAACTGATGTAGCCACCACAAAGGGAGATGCAAAGTTTTGCGTGCCAATTCTCAGAGCAATCTGCTGATGCAGATTAGAAATTCATCCCCTTTTCTCTCTGACTGATTTTCTTCTCGATCTCGTCTCAAATCGTCAAATGTAAGATTATTAGGCAAGCTATTTGGATTTTCGCGCTTTTGAGTACTTGAATGAATCTGAAAAGAAATATTCTGGAATTCCTATCACCTTTGCGAAAATATAAACAGCAGGGATATCTAAGGTGAGGAGAAGACTGGCGAACAACGATCGTAATTCTTTTTTTTTTTTTTTTAAAAAAGAAGGTTCTCACCCCCTCTATTATTTTGGGGATTATTAAAGAGAACTTTCCACATTTCGAAATCCGATATATTTTATTGGCTTCTTGGGTCTTAAGTCAATTTTGTGATTTTTTTAGTGTGATTTCCATAGGAGATGGTTTTTAGGGGTGAAACCAAAGGTTTTCACCCCCTCTATCGCTTTGGGTATGATTAAAAAGAATTTTCAACGTTTCCAAATCCGATGTTCCTGATTAGGTTTTTGTTGTGTTCTACAGGGGGTGGTTTTCAGGGGTGGTCGCGAAGGTTTTCACCGCCTCTAGTATTTTGGGGATTATTAAAGAGAACTTTCCACGTTTCGAAATCCGATATATTTTATTGGCTTCTTGGGTTTTAAGTCAATTTTGTGATTTTTTTAGTGTGATTTCCATAGGAGATGGTTTTTAGGGGGGAGACTGAAGGTTCTCACCCACTCTATTGTTTTGGGCATGATTAAAAGGAATTTTCCACGTTTTGAAATCCGATTTCTATTTAAATTTTTTGGACACTTTTGACTGGATGCTCGCAAAGGGGATGTTTCTGGCCACTTTTGTCTGGGTGCTTGTAAAGGGGGTGTTTTTTGGCCACTTTTGCCAAAAAAAATTGGTCTTAATCAAATTAAGATCCCCAAATTTATTATTCATAATTCATCGTGAAACTTCTTCCTAACAAAGTCTCTGTAACAGAAACTGCATTTCCAAAAAAAGGAAGGTTTCGGTACTGCTATAAATGACAGGGAAATCCATATCTATGAAAATGAGGCAGATAGTCAGAGGTCAATATCTGTCGAGCTCACTGCAAGGAACGACCCCTGAACCTTCCTTACAACCCCTTAATAGTGATTGCATTCTTTTTAAACGGCTCTTCCCCATTTTGGGCAAAGTAAATATTTATGAAAGAAATTGTACTCATTTTTTTTTTTTTTTTTTAAATAAGACATTTTTAAGTAAAGGAGAACAATGATTTGAAAATTTAAGCTTGCAATATCATTTGGACTCTAAGAATAAGTATTTCTGCAAGAGGGACGAAAGGGAAATAAATTCCTCTTAGGGTTGAAACATACAGAACATAGGGAGTGTAATTCATAAGCAATAGGTCGTAAATAACCTAATATACAGCACGAAGTCACTGAAATATTGAGGAGCGACTTGTGAATATTGCAGGGTATCAACCCCTGATGAATTTATGAATCTTCACAATCTTTTTCCACTTACTCTTCTATTTTTTTTCTCTAGTCTTTTTGATTGTTTGGAGGACATTAGTTTGTTCTTAATTTAAAGCTTTCTATATATTACATAATATTATATAATATCTGATAATGTTATATATTATATAATATCCATAAAGTTTTCTGTTAATATACAGAGCCAGAAATAAAAAATGGAGAATCTGCGAGGCAATATTTCATTAACGTGTCGTATCTTGCGGAAGTTCTGCCAAGACAGTAGGTCCATTCTTATAACTGATGATTCAAGGTCGCGATAAAATAGTAGAGCATTAATCAGCGAGCGGAATATGATTATGCTCGGGGAACTGTTCTCGTAGCAATCTTGTATAACATTATTCCAACTAAACTGTCATAAACGAGAGGAAATGAAAAGAGCTGCTTAATAGCTTATATATGCAAATCCGACGCAGCAGATTGGAGAGAGTGCTCTCGTGTGAGAGAGGATAGACGAGAGAAAGCCCGAGGAAGTGCTAAAAAGGGGTGAATGTCGTCGTCGTCGTAGTCGTCGTCATGCCCTTAGGGATTTAATCCTTAGATAAATCCTAACAGTTTACTACATCAAGACAATAGTGCAGTCCAAGGAAGGACGAAATAATAAATAAAAATACACTAAATTAGAAAATAAATATATACTAAGTAAGAAAATAAAAATACACTAAGTAATAAAATAAAAATATACTAAATAATAAAATAAATAATATGACTTGTTATAAATCTGCTGCGATCTAAACGAAATTTATACGCGAAATGGGATTATTTGATTGAATACAAATTTGACAAGAGGCAAACTTGTCACGATTATTGTGACATGGCAGATTCAGAGAAGCATAATTAAACCGAACCGGAACCCTCGGAAGACCGAAGGAGGATCGCTCTCCTCAATCCGACTTCTTGATCCAATTAACGCGGCAAAATTATCCTGGGCTTCTCGCTGTTAACCCCCCGAAGGCCAGATACCGCCGCATCGAGTTAGGTTCATCTTAAACAATTTCATTTGCATAGTAAATAATCAAACAATTTCCTTTGACATTTAAATTACTGCCGAAATAACGGAACGGTTTCACGTAGGCGAAGCCGCTCTCCTTTTCGTCTGTAATTTCCGAAGACGTCAATTAGCCGAACACAATTCGTTGAATTTGTCGTATTCTCTTTCTTAGAATTGTCAAAATAATAAAGTTCCTTTTAAAATATCTTTAAAATAAAATATACATTTTTAAAAATTATTATTGAAATTATTTATTTATTTAATGCAACTACTAGCAATTATGATCAGCGCGATTAATTTTTCGTTTTTGCACAACTTTTGCTAATAGAAAAAATAATTGATAATATTTAATTCTTGAAATATAAAATTCCTTAAAATGCCTGTATTATTTTTCAAAATTGTGTGAAATTGCTTTAATTTTAGCGTAAATTCATCAATTGATATTCAATAAAATTAATCTAAAACCCTTGGAATCCCTTGAAACCCTTGAAAGGCATTAAAATTACTGAATATTCCATAAAATATCGTAAAATCCCTTAAAATTATTAAAAATTCGTTATCTAACTTCAGGAATCTTCATGAGTTTTATAAAATTCCTTAAGCTGCCTTTATTCTCTTTCAAAATTTGAAGAAAATCCTTTAAATTTCGTAAATTTACTCGATATTTCTTAAAATTACTAAAAATCCCATAAACTCTCATTAAATTTCTTAACATTTCTGAAAATCCACTGAAATTTTGTAAAATCTATTGGCTGTATTCAAAGTCTTTAGAATTACTTAATATGCAATGAAACATTGTAAAATCCCTTAGAATTACTTATAATTCCATGGACAAATCCCTTAAAGTTATTTAAAATCATATAAAATTTGATGACATCCCTTAAAATTTCTGACATTCCCATGAAATTTCGTTAAATTCTTCAAAATTCTTGAAAATCCAATATAATTTCACCAACCCCTTTAAAATGTCGGGAAATAAATGTTCATAAAATTACTTTAAATCGCCAAAAATATCATCAAATCCCATAAAATCACTTAAAATCCCATGAAATCCCTGAAAATGCAATGGAATCTCTTAAATCATTCGAAATCCCTTATCAAAATATCTAAAAATCCAAAGAAATTTTGTGAAATCCCATTAAATACCTTTAAAGTTTTTAAAATCACTTAAAATTCCACAGTATATCTATATCGTTAAATCTTTTAAGATTTCTCAAAATCTCATGATCTCTTAAAATTGCTAAAAATTTAATGAAATTTCGTAATATTCAAAAAGTTTCTCAAATTACTTAAAATTCCACAAAATATATAGTCAAATCCCTTAAAATTACAATCTCTAAAATTATAATCTCATAATTTTCCCAAAAAAATGTGGGATTGGAAAAATTAAGGGATTTCAAAAGTATGCAAAATAATTCAGAGATTTTAATTTTTGAAGTATAAAAATTTGTAATTCGTGGTCTAATTTTAGGAATCTCAATACATTTGTAAAATCCTTTTGAATTCTTTAAAATTATTAAAACTTCCATTAAATCCAATCATTAAAACTCTCAAAATATCTAAAAATCCAATGAAATCTTGTGAAATCCCTTATTAAAATACCTTCAAAGTTTTTCAAATTACTTAAAATTCCACAATATATCTATCGTTAAATATTCCAAGATTTCTCAAAATAAAACTGATTTTATAAAAATTATGGTTAGTTTAAGAATAATTCCATATAAAAACACGAAATTTTCCCCAGAAATAATTTCAAGGTAAATTTCTTTATTATAATCAATTTGATTTTATCATTAAAAATTATTATTATTGTCGCTTATTAATCCTCTTTCACTTTCCATTTTCCAATAATAATCAATTACAATTTCCACTTTAAAAATTCAATTTACTTCAAAACTTGAATTTCGAAATCTAAATTTGTGTGACAATGACCTATATACCTTAAATTCCTGAATATATTCCGGAATTTCTTGTCTGGCGGCCACCCCAATTTCAATATACAGGAATAATAAAAGTTACAGAAAGAACAATTGGATATAAATAACACAGTCGTCTCTCGCGACTAATTGACTTGATATCCCTGTCGCTGGCGGTTCCTTGTGGCCATTGATACGGAAATGTGTGTAACATAGAGGTGTAAATTTATGTAAATGAAATTTCCTCGCCTGTAAAATATTCTTAATTCACAGAAAGAGGAATATTTCTCTTTAATTCTCCTCGAGAAGAAAACAGTATTCTTCAATTGTCCCGCAGTCTGGATACGTCTGACTAATGTCTGAATATTTATTTAAAAATAGCCATTTTTATACAAGGGATGAAAAAGATTAATTTTAAAATAATCTTGAAATTGAATAAAAGAGGTTGAAAAATGTAAATGAAAGAATTCAGCGCACCTACACGATCCGTTGAGTGAACGCTCCATTTTAATTAACAACGGCGTGCAGATCGACTTCTTCATAGTTTCGCGGAGGTGGAGCGCAGGGTGCGAGGTTAAAAAAATTTCCGGCCATTTCACCGTAATTAAAAATGTTGCAATAAAGACGGGGGAGGGTTCTTTAATTCGTAGCGGCCTAATATTTATGTGCTTGCTCCATTCTCGTCCCGAGGCCACGCCTCGAGATTCTATAATTACGTGTTTAATTATCGAACCTGATATACGACGCCGATAGGGCGCATTAATTAGTCGCGTCGCGCTTCCCACTAAATAATTTCGACGAATCTACACGAAAAAATATCACCAGATCGATCGTGACATCTCATTTTTCTTATAGTGTTCTTTTTTGTTTCTTTTTTTCTTTTTGTTAAAAAATTTCCAATGAGGCAATGAGAAATCAACATTGAAAATCGCTTGAACCCCTGTCAACAGGATCTCAGAATTTTTCTTCCTAAATTCCTAAAAGAAGTTAAAATGAAAGTGGAAAAAAGTAAAATAAAGAGAGACCCCATAAGCATCAATAATGAAAGAGTGGTGTACATTTTTCGGGGGTTTCGAGAAGTCCTCGAATTTTGCAGCGGAGCTCTACTCATTTATTCCATAAATCTGACAATAAATAACGGGCATATTGGGGAGAGTTTCGCGTATGTGCCCCGTAAGTCCTAAGGGATAGGTAAGTGCCTCCTGGAAGGGGGTTTCGTTGCTTATCGCGTGTCCCACAAATGCGCCGGAACGCATTTAAAATGTATTGAACTGTCACGGGGCGCTGGCTTTTCCGGATTTTTACATTTTTCATCGCTCAGTAGCTCTAGAATGTGGAGGCTAGCATATAGTCGGATTAGTGAGTTATTGTGGCTTCTAAGTGTGTCGGTCAAAGGGAGTGAACCCCAGATTTCGACGGGACTACTCTGACCATAATGTTTTGTTCTCCCTTATTCCCCTTTCTCCATCTCCAGCCAAATTGGTTCCATACATGTCCACCCGGCCATCGAAACCTCGGCCAATGACGATTTTCTACGGTTGAAATCTCTCGCAGGTCTAACATCAGAAGCTTAATCATCTGTGGAGATGAGCTTATTTCCAGGCGATGATCAATTTTCGACTCTTGACAAAATAATAATTTCAATTCGCGTAAACATCAATTATTGAACTCATTTAGGAAGTTCAACAGATTGTGAAGATTTTAACGAAATTTGATAGAGGATTCTATCTGAAAAAGTGATGTTACCATATATATTTAAAAAATTTAAGACAGAGAATATGAATCTTATATAATTCATTGATATTTTATAAATATTAAAGGATTTCACGGTATTTCAAAGAATTTTATGAAATTTATTCTGATCTATTCAGAAATTTTAAGGGATTTTGCCAGTTATTGGAGTTTTACAGAATCTAAAGAAATTTAAAGAATCTAAAAATTGAATAAAGAGTTTTCAGTGGATTTACGGGTAATTGAAAGTATTTAATGAGATTTCATGGGATTTTAAATAATTTTAAAGGATTTAACGATATTTTGTGTAATTTTAAGTAATTTTAGAATCTTTAAAGCTGTTTCAAGAATTTTCAGGAAGTTTTATTGGATTTTCAGATATTTTAAGGGATATTCAATAGTTTTAAGGACTTTTAAAAGATTCAAGGAATTTTACGAAACTTCATTAGATTTTTAGCAATTTTAAGAGATTATGGGATTTTGAAAAGTATTAAAAGATTTAACGATAAGATATTTTGTGGAATTTTTAGTGATTTTAAAAACTTTTAAGGTATTTGGAGAGATTTCACAAAATTTCATTGAATTTTCAGGAATTTCATGGGATTTTAAGTAATTTTATGGGATTTGATGATATTTTGGACGATTCTAAGTAATTTTAAGAACATTTATTTCCCGAAATTTTAAGGGATTTGGTGAAATTATATGGGATCTTCAAGAATTTTCAAGAATTTAACTAAGTTTCATGGATTTTTGAGTAATTTTAAGTAATTTGAGAAACTTTTACACATTTTACGAAATTTCATTGACTTTTAAGGTATTTTAAAAGACTTAATGAGATTTCACGGAATCTTTAAAAATGTTAAGGAATTTATAAGGGCGTTAAGGAATTTATTGAGATATTAGAAAGATTAAACGGATTCACGGTATTTGGAGGAATTTTATGAAATTTTAAGGGATTTTACGAAATTGCATGGAAATTTAAATAATTTTTAGAGATTTTACAATGTTTCATAGGATATTAAGTCATTTTAACGACTTACAGGGATTTCAAGGGATTTACGAGATTTCATTGGATTTTAAGGAATTTCTAGGGATTTTAAGTAATTTTATGAGATTTGATGATGTTTTGGGAGATTCTAAGTAATTTTAAGCAACTTTAAGATATTGTAGGAGATATTTAGTAATTTTAAGGATATTTATTTCCAGAAATTTTACAGGATTTAGTGAGATTATATTGGATTTTCAAGAATTTTCAAGAATTTAACGAAATTTCGTGGAATTTTGATTAATTTTAAGAGATATAATGAGACCTAATCAGATTTTAAGAAATTTTAATTAATTTTAAGGAATTTTACCAGATTTTATATTGTAAGGGAATTTTACGAGATTCCATGGGATTGTCAGGAATTTAAAGGGATTTCATGAAATTTCACAGTATTTTAAATAACTTTAAAGGATTTGTCCATATGTAATAGAATTTTAAGTAATTCTAAGGGATTTTACGATTTTTTATGGGATATTGAGTAATTTCAAAGACTTTGAATAGATCCCATAGATGTTACCAAATTTCAGTGGATTTTCAGAAATTTTAAGAGATTTAATTAGACATCATGAGACTTTGAGTAATTTTAAGAAATACCAAGTGAATTTACGAAATTTACAAGAATTTCACCAAATTTTGAAGACCAATAAATATATTTTAAGGAATTTTATAAAATTCATGAACATTTCCGAAAGTAAATAGAGAATTACAAGATTTTATATTTCAAAAAGTAAAAATTCTGAATATTTTTTCTACTATCAAAACGTGTGCAAAAATGAGAAAAATGAGATCATGATTGCTAGTATAAATAAATATTTTTGGAAAATTCCAAAAAATGCCGAAGATATGGGACTTTTTTAAGAAAGTACTCTTATTGGGGGTTGATTAAGAATCTGAAAAAAAGGATTTAGAGTTCCTATTTTTGGAATTCGAAATGACGTTGAACAGATCCCAATAAGTGGCTGCGAAAGGTTTATCGGATCTTGGATTTGCGGTACTGTAGAGCGCGTTCATCGCCCATAGCCATTTCACCCCTCCGTCACCCTTGAACGAATTATACCAATCTCGCCGCAGCATATACCCTTCGTAAATGGCACCTTCGTCCTCCGGCTTAAAAATAAAATTGCATTCTCTCATCGTATAAGCATCGTCTTCTGGCTTCTGCCGTACACGGATTTCTTTACCGGATTATCCTTACAAAATGTGATCCTATATTTTTATGGATTATTTCTAAGCTTCTCTGAGAAAAATAAAAATTTTCGAGCGATCGAAGACGGAACTGAAGGGTATTTAATTCGAAATAAGTGGATTTGAATAAAAATAGAAAAAATAGTGTTATGAAGTGTGAAGTGAAAAAGTGAAAGGATTGAAGACGTGAAACCCTATAAAGAGGGTAAAATGGAGTCTGAAAGGGAGGAAAACAAACTTGAAATCTGGGCCTGGGGCGTTGATGCAGCAACAGTCAATTTCCTACTACTCGCTTCTGTTTTTGTTGCAGAGGGAACCTCGCCTTCGATCAAGATCCTAACTATCGCTCGACTAATTTGGAGCGGACGCCAAAAATGTCCATGAAATGAAACTGTCGATCGAATCGATCAGAACATGCTTTTTAGATGAGCAATTAAATACTGCAGACAGGCATTCACAGACAGTCACAAATTCTTTCTCTATTGGGATTAAAACAATTAAAAATGTCTGTTCTTTACAAAAAAGAAAAAAAAATTAGAAAGCTTTAACTATGTTGTAGATATTTAAAAGATTTAATTTGAGCTTGGAATTTATAATAATAAGAAACTTCACGAAAATTGATTTTGATTTTATACGAAACTTGTTAGGGGTGATTAATAAATTATTTTAAATACTTAACATTTTTTTGTGCACAAAAAAATATAAATATCAAAAAAAGTTCCCAAAATCATTTTATTTTTATTTATTTACTTAGTAGGCATTTATCCAAAGTTGTCCCGGTTTTTAAGAAATTTCAAGGGATTTTATAGAGATTTTAAGTGAATTTTAATTTTAGGAAATTTCAAAATATCTTAAGAAACATCAATAATTTTAAAAAGAATTCAAAACATTTTTTACGGATTTTCACAAGATTTCAAGGGATTTTTATAAATTTTGAAAAAGTTAGCAAAAGAATATTCTAGAGATTTTTAGAAATTTTCTATAGATTTCACAAGATTTCAAGACACCTTAAATAAGGATTTTATAAGATTTTAAGTGACTTTAAGGAATTCCAAATATTTCAAGAGATTTTACTGATAAGTGATTGTAAGGAATTTAATTGGATTTCAAAAGAATTCAAGAGAGTTTAAAATTTTGTAAAAGATTTCAAAACATTTTAAGTGATGAGTTTAAGAAATTTTTAAATGTTTATTCTAATTAGAATCCACATTAATGTGGAGTAAATTAAGTGAAATCCCATAAAATTATTAAAATTCCTTAAAATTATTAAAATTTCTTAAAATTACTTGAAATTCTTGAAAAACTTTCAAATCTTCCGTAAATGTCTTAAAATTGTTTAAAATACATGAAAATTCCTTGAAATTCATTAGGATCTCTGGAAATATCTTCAGATCTCTTTAAATTCCTTAAAATTCGTTAAAATCAATTAAAATGTCTTGAAATTTTTGTGAAATCTGTGAAGAAAAATCTATGGATATCAATTCTTTTCAACTCTTTGAAAAATCCCATTAAATTCCTAAAATCAATCAAAATCTCTTAGCATCCCTCTTAAAATTCCTTTAAATTACTATAAATTTCTTGAAATCCTTTTGTAATTTTTGAAATCTTATAAAACCTCTTGAAATTTCTTAGAATTATTTAAAATAATTTGCAAATTCCTTTAAATTCTATAAAATTGGGAATTTTATTGGATTTCAAAAGAATTCAAAAGTTAAAAGTTTTTCAAAAGATTTAATTTAAGAAATTTCAAGACATATCTTAAGAAACTTGAAAGGATATTTAAAAGAATTCAAAACAGTTTAAGGATTTTCAAGAGTTTTTACAAGATTTCAAGGGATTTTTTAAAAATTTGAAAGCATTTATATAGAATCCTATAAAATTCCTTGAAATTCTTTAAAAACTTTACAATCTTCTGTAAATGTCATAAAATTGTTTAAGATACATGAAAATTCCTTGAAATTCATTAAAATCTTTTCAAATATCTTGAAATTTTTATGAAGTCCCTTTACATTTTTGAAAATCCCTTTAAATTCCTAAAATCAATTAAAATCTCTTAGCAGCGGTTGAAATTCCATAGAATTATTGTAAATCATTTGCAAATTCCTCTAAACTCTCTAAAATTGATCCTAGTAATTAAATAAAAATTTTGTATTTCGGGAACAGTGGGAACTATATTTTTTTTTATTATTCGAATAAATATAAAAAAAATCGTCAGAAACTTCAACTCAATCTGAAGACGTGATTAGCCAATTATTGAAATTTCCGGAGTTTTCCCAGCTTTTTTCTGCACAAACTTTTGGCCTGAAAAATAAATTTTTTGCATGATGAGCAGAAATATCCGTTATATAAAAACAAATAACTACTGTTAGGTTTTATTAATCAATGGCTTGAAGAATGAGTAGATTTCTTTTGAATGAATCGTTCGAGGATTTCTGATCATTTTCAAGGAGAAGGAGAACATTGATGAGAATTGAGAATTGAAATCGAAGAAAAGTGGGGCGATAGAGGAATGCCTTTATATGCCGCGTCACTATGAGATTCTTTCAAGACACGCTGATTTAAAATACCTTTTAAACGATTGATATACATATACATATATACATATATACATATATATATATATATAT
>UCOH01011435.1:0-27256 GCA_900474275.1 Synergus japonicus | reverse complement strand
ATTTGTTGAGTAAAATGAGGAAATCGAAGTTTTATATTAAAACTTAGGCTCCAACACCCTTAAAATTTTTTATGGGGTATTAGTTTAGGAATTATATAAATTCCCATAAAATCTTACGAAATAACTTTTAAAATTATTTAAAATTCGATGAAATCTCATTCAATTTCATTAAATCTCTTAAAGTACTGAAATTTCGTAAAATTCCCTAAAATCTCACAAAAGTTATCAAACTACTTATTAAAATTCCTTAAAATATCGTCAAGTATTTAAAAATTATTTATATTCCTTTGAAAACTCATGGAATCCCGTAAGATTCCTAAAAATCCTAATAAATTTTGTGCAATTGTTTTAAAATTACTTTAAAGTATTCAAAATTCTATGAAATCTCATGAAATTCCTTCAAATTTCGTAAAATCCCTTGATATTCCTTCAAATTATTTAACATACCCAAAAATATCGTTAAATCTTTGAAATTAATCAAATTCCTGAAAATCCAAAGAAATTTCATGAAATCCTTTGAATCCCTTAAAAATGCTTAAAATTATTACATATTCCTTAAAATGTTGTAATGAGTGATTACGCCTGTGTGCGTACCGCACGCATACTCGTTACTGTACCACACAGTCACCATCCCCGCTCCCATACTCCTGCATTAGACTCTCGTTACCTAACATCGGTTCCCTCTCCAAGCAGTCTGCTCGCCAAACAGGTTCCATAAAACCACCCACGGAAGACCAATTAGTCAGTCTAGCTGTGCGAGACTCACTGAGCACATCCGAGAGCTCCCGCCTGGCGAAAACTCACGTACTTTTCCTACCAACAGGAGCATCTGTGGTAGGCAAGACATAGGCGCACCTATCCTTGTCGATTTCCGTACTCTTTTGTATGGGGAATTGCCAATGCTCAGGCGTACCTATCGTTGTCAATTCTCGTCTAAAGGAAATGTCTTGCTGTAAGAGCTACTATATTTGACATTTTCCTAAACATAACTTCATCTTTTTCCGTTCTCCTCTCTTTTCTCTCTCTTCTTTTCGAAAGGTGTACGATTTCTTCAGTCATTAGGATCGCCTAAGGCTGTAGAAATCCATGATAAAATATTAATAAATAGGAGCATTTATTATTAATATTTTCCACCCGAGAATACTTCTCTATTCCTTTTCCTGTAAATCCTGTCTATTAAATTGCAAAGCGATAGAAATAAATTTACACTCAACAGGCGCATCTGTGAGTGACAAATTAAACCGACGGATAATATTTGGTAGGAGCACTTACAAATATTATCTACAAAACGCATTGGAGATTTATTCATCCGAAACCTACATTATTTTTCCTATCAGTCCTCCCTTCTCTCCGTACCGTAAAAACCGCTGAAGTAAGAGAACTGAAGCGATAAATAATGTATTCTGCAAAATCTCCCAAATGTCTAAATCGTTCACGAATCTGTCAATTTGTACTTTATCCAACAAAACCGTAAAATGTATGATTACAGGACGAATAGATACTTTCCGCCTTTGTTCAGATAAAATTCAACACTCACAGACACTCAAACTACAAAATTTAACACTCAAATTCGACATTCACAGACAACAAAATTCAACCACACAAATTCTAAATTCATTCTTTTGTCATTTATTCAAACTCACGCAAGTTAGATTTGTAAAATATAGGGAATAAATATTCATTATTATAATTTACAGTAAAACCAGTTGTTCAATTTTCATTTAATTATCTGTAAAACCTGACCCTGGCTCGACTGAAGCGTTCGCTAAGATAATTATAAGTTACAAGATCTTTTCAGGGAAAATCAGAACGTTACAATGTCGTAAAATCCATTATCTCCCTTCAAAATTCTTAAATGATTCAAAATTCCTTTAAGTATAATACATTCCATTCAAATTATTAAAAATTCCATGAAATCTCATTAAATCTCTTAAAATTCCATAAAATTCCTTAAAATTCCATAAAAATTAAATTAAAATTAAAATTCATCCTTAGAATGTCATCAAATATAATTCCTTAAAATTCCATAAAATCTCATTAAGGGTGTTGGTGCCAAGTTCTGATCTAAACATTTAATTACTTCATTTTACTCAACAAATATTAAATTCAGAATTTTATCCCTTTGTAGAATTAATCAATTTTTAACTATAATTATGCGTACAGAGCTGAAAAGCATCAAAATGATATATATTTTTTCATGAAATATTAATGAAACAAAAATGAAAATTTATATATTATAAGTTTTTATAAATGAATATGTATTTCATATATATATATATATATTACAAGTTATGTGTAATGGTGGTGGAGGCTCCAACTTGGAGCCAAGTTATAATCTATTAATTTCTATTTCTTCATTTTACTCAATTCCATGCGATAATCTCGATTTTTTTCCAATTTACTTACCTTATTGCCTCCGGCGTGGAAATAATTATCATTTAAATTCATTTTTTAATAACATTCTAGTGAAAATAACGAAACAGTTATCCCTCCACGCTATTGTGTTTAATTTCCTTTACATTGCTTTCGTTGAAAAGAAACACAAAAGAAAGATGGCCAGAAAGAGTGGCGTCAACCGTCAGAGTAAGTGAGATAGTAGTATTAGTGTGTCTCGCTCACTCTCACGGTTTTAGACAAAAACGCAACGCACTGCGGATCCATGGGACGCCACCCTTAGGCTGGCGTCCCGTGATTGCATTTTGCGTTGCGGCATAATGAGAGAGAAAAAGACAGAAGTATACATTTGTCTCTTTCTCTCTGATTATGACGCAACGCCAAACGCAATCATGGGACGCCACCCTGACGCTATTGCGCAAAACCGTGAGAGAGAGAGAGAGAGAGAGAGACTAATACTGCTATCTCACTCACTCTCACAATTTTGCGCAAAAATGCAACGCATTTCGGATCTTGGGGCAGGGTTGTACACGTAATATACCTTAGGTAAATTACATGAGCTTTTTGACGTAATTCTCAAATCGCACTTGATAATTACTGCGCATTAACTGCGCATGCGCAGCGTGAAATATCAGAGAGGGAAATTTGGTTAATATTGCTAGGGTCTCTGTTCGGGATTTCGTTAATATTGGGAGAGTGGAGTGTAGTAATATACGTGAAAATCCTCAAGTTACGGATAACTGACCAACCCTGTCTATGGGACTTTAGAGGTGGGACTTAAATGCATTAATTCGAACGGATCTCTTTCTACTATGTGAGTTAAAGAGCGAGGTTCGATCGATTCGAATCGACTATTTATTAGACATCTCTTTCTATCGTATGGTATAGACAAAGAGGATTCTATTTCGTCAATTTCGAAATGTCGTCTGCAAGCAATCGAATCTTCTTTGTCTATCTCATACGATAGAAAGAGATGCCAAAACAACGATTCGAATCGATCGCACCTCATTTTCTAAATCACATGGTAGAAAGAGAGATTCTTTCGAATTTATGTATGCATTGGACGCCACGTTCAGGGTTGTGAAGTAATATTCTTTAGAGAAATTACATGAGGTTTCTAAGTAATTTACGTACAGTATCAAAGACAGTGTTGCACACCTAATATACCTTAGGTGAATTACATGAGGTTTTTGACGTAATTTACGTCCCTAGTTTTTTACATGTAATTTACGTTTTCAAGATGGCGACTGCGCTTCATATTTAGAAAGTAAACATAACCTAATTCTTGAATAATTGAGGTTATGTTATGCTCTTTTCCCCCCAACCTCATTTTGAAACCGCCATTTTATACATTTATTACATTTTTTACGTATAATACGTAAAATACGTATTATACATATAAAAGTCCGAGTTACGCGTAACCGTGCAACCCTGATCAAAGACATTATTATAGTAGATGCGGCATCTGATTGTCTGCTATTCGCGCGAAGATTAAAATACCAAAAATAGTATTTGATATGCAATACGCATGCGCAATTCGTGTGCCACTTGAGAAAAGGAATTTTATTAATATTGGAGAGTTTGGTTTGGATTTCGTTGATATTGGAAGAGTCAAGTGCACTCAGAATATTATGTTCCCAACCCTGTTCTCGTGGTTAATGGCAACACTGTTTACCATGCACGTGTGAGTTTCTTTCTTAAACACAATATCTAAGAAAATATATTTTGATTTTTTGCACTCACATAAGAATAAAACTAGTTTAAAAATACGTTTTGAAGTTGGTGCGTGTAAAATTATAAATTATTTATATAGTGAATTTGCATTCTAATTTTATATAATAAAATAATAATTCTTATCAGCGTGGGTATTAATTGGTCCATGTGAGTATTTTCCATTCTGGAATTTTTAGTTTTCATTTATTTATTATACTGTATAATCTAATGTATTAAGAAAATAGTAAAAGCTGAATTTTTTCTCTAATTTTGGCTTTTAAAATCAAGTGAAATCTTACAATAGCTCTGAAGTGCGTAAAATTTAGCACATATGTAATTTAACCTCAAAAATCACTATATGTATAAATAATCGATTAAATTTTACTGTCTCAGTATTTTTTATTGTCATCATATTGATGTCAGAAACCTTATTCGGCACCTTAGGAAAATTTTAATCAATAAATAGTTATGAATTATAGACCCTTTCCTTTTTAAAACAGACGGTCCACGCAGACAATATTTTTGTATTTTAAAAATATTCTCAAATATATTGTTTTGGGGTCTATTTCATTATACACGTATTTTTCTTTTAGGTGGAAAACATTTTTTTCTATAATTTTTCGACATTATTTGTGCATCAAAAATCGATTTTTTCTGGTAGCTTGCGGGAACATTGTTTTGAAACGCGCATAACCTTGATGAAAACTGATGGATTTGAACAAATCTTTTTTTTTTTAAATTCTGTGCTTGGCGCGCAATTAATTTCTCGTTTTTGCTAGTAGAAAAAATTATTTCAAATTTTTAATTCTTCAAATATAATTTGGTGAAATCCCATTAAATCTGATTAAATCTCTCCGAATTCCTGAAATTCCACTGAAATTTCGTAAAGTACATTGAATTTAAAATTACTAAATATCCCATAAAATATCGTAAAATACATTAATTAAATCTCATAAAATCCATTGAAATTCCACAAAATAAGTTAATATTCCGTAAAATATCTTACAAGTATTTAAAATTTCATGAAATCCCTTGAATTCATACGTATAGATTATCGAACCTTAAATAAACTTCTGTTACGCGATAATTACCCACTTCCTCTCATTGAAGATGAACTAGACAAACTCCGAAATAAGAAATACTTCAGCTTACTCGATCTTAAAGATGGTTTCCATCACATTCCGGTGGCACAGGATTCTGTCAAATATACAGCATTTGTCACTCCGCTAGGACAATTCGAGTACCTTAGGATGCCCTTCGGGCTTAAAGTAGTTCCGTCGAAATTTCAACGTTTCATTAATATTGTATTCCCAGAATTGATTAAAACAGGCGAAGTAGTAGCATACCTTGATGATATGATTGCGAGTGAAACCTTAGAGAAAAATCTCCGCACTTTGGAAAAAGTTTTCACACTTATGGTAGAAAACAAACTGGAGCTGAGAATTGAAAAATGTAAATTCATCCAAACTGAAATAGAGTACTTAGGTTACAAAGTTTCTGAAAAAGGTGTAGCACCCACAGAAAGAGGGACAGAGGCAGTTACAAATATTCCGATTCCGCAAAACACTCATGATTTTCAAAAGTTCCTTGGCCTCTGTTCCTACTTCCGAAAATTTATAGAAGGGTTCTCCATCATAGCAAAACCACTTTATGACTTACTCCGTAAAAACGCTACTTTTAAATTTACAGAAATAAAATTAAAGTCATTTGAAACTCTCAAAAAAAAATTGATCTCAGCCCCAGTTCTCAGTATCTACAATCCAAATGACGAAACAGAACTCCATTGTGATGCTAGCAAAGTAGGTTTTGGAGCTGTGTTGCTCCAACGCAAGGCAGATAAGCAACTGCATCCGATCTTTTATTTTTCTAAGAGAACTACCGATTACGAAACTAGGTATCACAGCTTTGAGTTGGAAACACTTGCAATTATCTATGCTCTACGACGATTTAAGATATACTTACAGGGCATTAAATTTAAGATATTTACGGATTGTAACTCGTTAAAACAGACTCTAGATAAGAAGGACGTTAACGACAGAATCTCCAGATGGGCTTTGGAATTGGAGAGATACAAGACTATTGAACATAGACCAGGTTCTAAAATGTGTTATGTGGACGCATTTAGTCGAAACATTGCGGTCATCGAAGAAAACTCTTTCGAATCCAACTTAATTATTTGCCAAAATCGAGACAGGACAATCTGCGAACTGCTTGAGAAACTGGAGAAAACGCAAGACAAATTTTACGAAATGAGGAACGGTATCGCAAACACGGTGACGACCTCCTTTTTTATGTCCCGGAGGAGATGGAGAATCATGTGATTCTCAATTACCACGATAACTTAGGGCACTTAGGTTGCGAGAAAACTGCGAATTCGATCTTGAACAATTACTGGTTCCCAAATCTTATGACTAAGATTAAGAATTACATTAGTAATTGTCTGAAGTGTATTGCATTCTCTCCGATTACTGACAGGAAAGAAGGTTTTCTTAATTCTATTCCTAAAGGTAATGTTCCGTTCTCGACATTTCACATTGATCATTATGGTCCTGTAGACAAGAAACTGTCAGCCAAACAGCATGTACTTCTGGTAATCGACGGATTTACAAAGTTTGTGAAGCTATATCCGGTCAAAACCACTGACTCAAAAGAGGCGATTAATGCGTTACAAGATCACTTTAGGTATTATAGCAGGCCGAGAACTATTGTTTCCGATCGCGGCTCTTGCTTTACCTCAGAGGAGTTTAAATCATTTTTGTCCGGTAACAACATAGAGCATGTTTTAATTGCAACAGCTTCTCCTAAGGCGAATGGTCAGGTCGAAAGGGTGAATCGTGTTCTGGATCCGATGCTTGCGAAACTCTCAGATCCAACAACGAATAAGTATTGGTATAAAATACTTCCGGAAGCCGAGTTCGCTCTTAATAATACGGTCCAAAAATCGACGGGAGTGACACCGAGTTTTGGGCGAAAGCTTAGAACAGGCTCGACTCGAAAATAAATCTAGGGACCTAGAAAGACTCAGAACTGTTGCTGAAGACAAGATAAAGAAAAGCCAGGATTATAATAAAAGATATTTTGATAAAAAGCGGAAGAATCCAAACAAATATGAATGCGGCGATTATGTAATGGTTTCGAATTTTGATAGTACACCAGGAGCCTCTAAAAAGCTCATGCCGGTTTCAAAGGGTCCATACGAGGTTATTAAAGTCTTAAGAAACGATCGTTACGTAATCAAAGACGTTAAAAACTTCCAAGTTACACAAAAACCGTACATAGGAACTTGGGAGGTCAGCCATATGAGACCCTGGCGTCCTAACAATTAGTCATAAGTCACTTAGAGTTTGAATGTTTAGTGTTAAGTCTTATATGATTGTACGAATACGTTTGTATTATTTATTAAGTTCGGGCCGAACTTTGTTCAGGATGGCCGAACTGTGAGCGATTTATAATTAATATAATTTTAGATTTTGACATTAGGCGGTGCTACTGTGGCATACCGCCTCAATTGGACAGTCTCACTGAGTACGACTCTCAGTACACACGCTCTTGTAATAAATCCTGAATAAAGTCTTTTAAAATAAACCAAAACTCTTACAGTTTAAAGAAACTTAGGCGACTACATTCATCTTATTTCAGTTGTGCTTTAGTACCACTGTCATAATATTGCACAAAACAGTAATTTGGCATCGCAGTTGCAAAAGTTACTTCGTGAATTACATATTAGCACATATCACATATAGGTTATGTTTTCGAAAACAGAACGTGAGAAAATGTTTAGATCACGTGATATCGTAATTCCTATATTTTCCACACCTAGCGCTAGCGTCCGCGGATGAGTTAAAAGCCTACAATTGTCATCCCCAAAAATGGAGCCACTTTCAATATACGGGGATATGTCTCCTTATACTACAGTACAACCTCGCTCAGACGAGACCCACGGGCGGTTAGGGGTAAGAATTCCAGGAAATAGGGGGCCCCCACTACTGGGCGTCGAACTCTCAAATTGCACGTGTGTGCGAAATGTGCGTGTTTGTCTCATTTTAATATATCACCCCAAATATCTACTAAAATACTCTATCTACAAGAAAATTGTTGAGACAAAAGTTGTTCAAAACAGAGGGAGACATTTAGCGGTACTATGTATTTTGACCTTGAGGTCAATTTTCAAAGTCAAATGAAGTTCAAGACCTTTTTTTTTTAAATGGAAACAATTATTTTTAACTGGAGATTTGGAAAAGAGCGGAAAATTTCAGGTTAAAATAGTGACCTTAGAAAATTTAAAAATCAAATTTAAATGGCTTAAAAAACGGCCCCATTTTGAAGTATCAGTAGAAATATCTCTTAAAATACTCAAAAACTAGAAAAAAATTGTTGAATTGAAAATTGATTTCAAGGTCAAAATGGATAAAATCACTGAATGTCACCCTCTGTTCTATAAAATTTGTGTTTGAACAATTTTTTCCTGTCGGAGTATTTTAAGGGCATGAAACTATTTTAATTTTGCGAGATAAATAGAGCCAATAACGGTCCGTTTTAATTTTCTATACTCTTTTCCAAAGTTTCAGCGAAAAATATTCATTTTTCTGGCCAAAAAGTGGGTTTACTTGATCAATCATATTCAGTGCTTGAACTGTTGTTTCTCTATGCAGAAAACATAGAGGACCTATTCTCAAAGTGACAAATGCATTACGAATTTTATCAATTCGAAACTTTTTTTCATTATACAAGATGAAAAGAGATCAAAATGAGACTCTGTCTTTAGTATCGACATATAGAAATGGACTGCGGGATGCTGTAGGAAAGCGCGTGCTAATGCGTCAGAGAGAGAAGTTGCAAAGGGGTGTATGTTTGTCCCTTTCTCGCCAAACCAAACATTGGTTGAGCTCCACCAAGCTCCACCAACCGAAAATGCTCCCCGCAGTCCATTTCTGTATGTCGATGGTTTTTAGCCATTTGACCTTGATTTTTTAATTTTCTAAGGTCGCTATTTGAACGTGAAATTTTCCGCTCTTTCCGAATCTGCAGTCAAAAATAGGTGTTTCCATTTTAAAAATAGGATCTTGACCTTTATTTGACCTTGAAAATTTACCTCAAGGTCAAAATGAATTGTGCTAAATGTCCCCCTCTGTTTTCAACAACTTTTGTCTCATCAATTGTTTTGTTGAATTAAAAGTTGATACAACTTCACAGCTAGTTTTAACAAATTTATAACTACTTGTTTTTTTTAGGTTAAAATGGGTCGAAAAGCGAAATTCGATGAAAAGGTGAGGTCAAGTGGTCCGGGGAGAAAAGCGAAAAAACAGGGTGAACCAACATTTCCGACAAGCTTATTAGGTATAGTATTTAAAAAAATGTTTATTATTATACTAGATTTTTGAGTTTGTGAAGCAAAATAATTTGTAGTACTTTAAACTTCTTAAACAATATTCACTTAATACATTAAATTAAATTATTTACTACAACGGATATATTGCTTCTTCTAAAAAGAAGAAATAAATTGTAAAGAATAGTAAGAATTATAATAGAAGTTTCCAAAAAAATTCAGAAATATTTCGCAGGATTAAAAAAAAAACTAGCTGTGAATTCGATCTCGGGTGTTTCATTTAACTATATTTATATTTTTTTCATCAAATGTCCACGTTTTGGGACCCCCTGAACCCGAAAAACATGTTTTTATGAATGTGTCTGTCTGTCTGTAGATTTTAGTTTGCTAGCAAGATAACTTTCGAAAGAATTGACCGATTGGATTGTCCTTTGGTATACTCTTTTAGTGTCCTAAAATGAAGGTCAAGTTCGTTGGCCAGCCATTTTGGATAAAAATTTAAAAAGTTGGAGCATTTTGAAAATTTTTGAAACCACTTTTTTTTTAATTTAAAAATTCTAATGACGGATGTTCGTAGTACTCAAAAAGACGAATAATTATTCTTAATGACTTTTTTGGATAAAAAAAAATTGAAAGACATAATATTTTCAAAATACAAAAAAAATGAAATAATACTTGTTATGCTCATTTTTGAGCACTTTGCTTCCTCATAGAGGAAGCAATAACGATTTTCAAAATTAAAAATAATTATAATTTTCTTAAAATTCTATAAAATTCATTAATCATTCAGGTCAATCGATTCGTTTCGATGCAAGGAATCTTTCTTTCCCTTACATAAGAATTGAATTTTCATTCTTTGAGAAGTTATAGTCGAAAAATCATTTTTGCAAAAATTCAAAATCTACATAAAAATTTTAAAATTCAATATTTTGAAAAATCCTTTGGCACGTTTTGAGATATTAGTGGTGCCAATATACCCTACAAATTTCATCATATTATCTACAACTGTCTTTAAGTTAATAGGGCGGCTAAAAATGGAGACATCCATACATGTACACATCCACACACTACATACATCCGGACAATTGATTAGAATGTTGTATGAGACATTTATTACGTGAGGAAAGTTTAATTAAACGATTTTAAAAATATTAGAAAATGTATCGAAAACAAACTTCCCTATGAGGAAGCAAAAATTAAAAACCTTAAAAAGAAATTACCACTCTTAGGTATCTATAAAAAGTAACAAAAACAGAGAAACTTGTAAAATTGTTAATATATAATTAGTTATAAACAATTAAATTTGAAAAATCTGTCTTTTCGAATAAATTCGGCTGTGCTTAAACTACACGTTCGAAAATTGTGTCAAATTTTCTTCAACGAAATTAAACGCGCGCTCCGCGCACACATTTGCTACACTATTTATTTGAGATTTCCCACGTCACGCGCCATATTCAATATACGCCGCGTCATCACTTTCATCTGATCAATAAGGAAAAAGCGTTACGTTATTAATGATCTTTTTATAATAGGATTAATATATACATAGAACTAAAACATATGTTTTTCGTAGAATTTTCGGCAGGCTAGTTTTTTTGGAAAAAATTTTTGAATAAGTTAAAAATAGCGATTTTTGACATCAGAATCGTAATCAGCAACCCCAAAAACCTATATACAACCATTAATATTCGAATTTTACCAAAGAGAAAAATGTGCCCCTCAAAGGGTTAAAAGACAAAATCCTATGCTTTTATTTAATTTGATTTATTCCCTAAAGTTATCTAGAAAATTGCAATCTGTTAATATCCATTGAAATCTGAAATCTTTGAAAAAATTTTGAAATGCATTAAAATCCTTTTAAAAAGATTGAAATATTTAATATACCTGGATATCTGCAATCTTTTGAAATCCTATATAATATGTAGAAATCTCACATCTTTTCAAATCCTTTGAAATACTTGAGTCTTTTAAACTCCTTGGAATCTTTTTAAATTTCTCAAAAACCATAAAAATCCATTAAAATTGCTAAGAAGTTGTATTAACTTTTGTACTCATTCAATGAGCACTTTATTTCCTGTAAGCAAATATGATTTGCTTCCTTATAGAGGAAGCATTAAGTATTCTTTACATCAGCATTAAATTTTGATTACTCGAGAAGTTATATTCAAAAAATTCATTTTCGAAAATTACAATGAAGCATAACTTTCTTAATTTTTTTGTATAAAATGCATTAATCTTTTAGGTGAATCGATTCGTCTAGACACAAAGAATCTTCATTTTCTTTACATCAGCTTTAAATTTTAATTATTTCAGAAATTATAGTCGAAAAATTACTTTTTTTAAAAGACAATTAACCATAACTTTCTTATTTCTCAATTAAATGCATTCATCATACAGGTCACTCGATTTGTCTCGACATAAAGAATATTCATTTTCCTTACGTCAACTCAAAATTTTGATTATTTCAAAACATAGAGCGAAAAATTAACTTTCAAAATTATAAATAAACATAACTTCCTTATTTTTTAATGAAATGCATTAATCATATAGGTCAATCGATTCGTCTCGAAGAAAAGAATCTTCATTTTCCGCGTATCAGCTTTAAATTTTCAATATTTGAGAAGTTATATTGGACAAATGAATTTTACGAAAATTATAAAAGTATATGAAACTTGTAAAATTAAATATTTTGTTAAATCCTTATAAGAAATTCAACTAGGTATATAGTGGAATAACCATGCAAAATTTCATCAAATTTTGTCTACGCGTTTTCAAGAAATTGCTGGATCGTGACACACACACACACACACACACACACACACACACACACACACACGCATCCAGACATTTTTTGAGATTATCATTAGATATATTGCCCTTGAAATATGTTAAAAAAAAACCTTTTTTAGGAAACCAATGCAATGGTATTTTTCAAACTCCACCTGTTATCGCGGCCATATTGACATGATTTAAACCCTTAAAAGAAATTCAACTATGTATATAGTTGAATAACTATGCAAAATTTCATTAATTCATCTCTACTATCTTTACTATAACTTCTCAAATAATAAAAATTCAAAGCCAATGTAAGGAAATTAAAGATTCCTTTCATCGAGACGAAACGATTGACCTATATGATTAAGGCATTTCATTAAAAAATAAGAAAGTTATGGTTATTTATAATTTTGAAAAATTAATTTTTTCACTATAATTTCTAAAATAGTCCAAATTTAAAGCTGATTTAAAGAAAATGAACATTCCATGTGTATAGACGAATCGATTCACCTAAAAGATTAATGCATTTTATAAAAAAATAAGCAAGTTATGCTTTATTGTAATTTTCGAAAATGAATTTTTTGAATATAAATTCTCAAGTAATCAAAATTTAATGCTGATGTGAAGAATACTTAATGCTTCCTCTATGAGGAAGTAAAGTGCTCATTGAATGAGTACAAAAGTTGATACAACCTGACTGCTAGTTTTCATTTTTGTTTAATTAGAAGTTAATGTTCCTCGGGCTCTGGGTCTCTCCGCCTCTCTTTGAGATGAAGAATCTTTGGAGCCCATTGTACTTTTTCTGTCGGAAGGGCCTCAACCCTCACTCTTTGAAGGGACAACGTTGAGAGTTTCCCTAGACCTGCCGATCTAGTTTCCTTTAGGAACGGCGCCTTGCACTTCTGTCCCTTCTCTGTCAGTTTCCCTGTTAGAGTCTGTTGCTCATCAGATTCTTCGTATGTGCGCCCTAGTAATACCCCACCCCCACTTCCATAGGGACTCTCCTCATCTATGTACTGAGAGAGTTCCTATCTTCTGTTGGATAATTTCTTCTATCGGCCGTATTCCACTGAGACTAGTCGCCATGAAGGCCTGATAAGGTTCAGGTGCATTTTTCTTTTTCGATATCTCTACCTCACGAACCCTTACGGGTTCCCTCGTGCTTTAGTTCGTTATTTTTTCTCCGAAATTATTAAATTATCTTTTTCATTCTTCTAAATTTTTTTAAATTATTTTTTTCAACCTTGACTGACTAGAAATTTTTTCCTTTCAGATATTTTGAATTCTAGATGAATTATTCAGCGACAAAAAATGGAACAAATATATTTAAGACGTATAATATCAAATTGTTTAAAAAATAAAACAAGTAATATTTTTTTAATTTGTTGTAGAAAAAAATAATGAATCCCTTAGTCATCGACAAAAACAAAGGGCAAAGAAACGACAACTAAAACAATTAAAGAAGAAAGAAAGGTTACTTTCAAAAAAAAAACTTGTGCAGACTGCTGAGGAAAACGAAAATTTAGATGTAAGTAGGAAGAAAGTAAACTACTTTTGTATATTGATTTTTTTCCCGAATATTAAATTATTATATATTATTTATATTCTTTATTCATTTTTCTTGTTAGGAAAATGGTTCATCAGAGGAGTTAAAGCCAAAAGCATTCTCAATGAGATTAAAACCTGTAAGAATTTTTAATTTATATTTTCTAATCTGTTGTTGCTTTTAATGGGAATTGATTTTCATTTTTTTTTAAATTTTTCTAGCAAAGTGACGATTCAGAAGACGAAGTTAAAGAAAAAAATTCGGAAGATGTAAGTTTTCTCATATTTTCTTTGTGTTTTCATATTTAATATTTTCATTTTTAATGAAAATTTTTATAAGAATTTTGAAAGATGTGCTGAAATTATTTGTATTTCAAGAAATTTTATTGAATTGTGTTGATATTTAAAAAATTGCAAGTGATACCAAAGATTTCAGAAGCTTTTAAGAGATTTCAAAGAGTTTCAAGAAATTTTAAAAATGATCAATTCTTCCCAATATTAACCAAATTCCTCTCTCCATATTAACCAGCATATCTCTCAATAATAATCAACATCTCACTGCGCATGTGTTGCACTCGGCATTGCTATTCACGTGCTATTTAAAATTCAATACGCATACGTAACTGATTTGATGCATATTCAATTAATGTTGCTATTGTGAAAGGGAATTTGCCTAATATTGGCAGTGTGTCTATTTTGGATTTCGTTAATATTCGGAGAGTCGAGTGTATATGTATATATGAAAAATTGTAAAATTTATTCTGAAAATTTTAACCTTGGTATTCAACACCGAATTCAGCACTAGAAATTTATATAATCATGTTAAAGCAAGTCGATCAAATATGTGAGTGTAATTAAATAAAAATTTTACTATGGATATAACTGACTTCTTTTTGTGTGAATATTAATCACTTCTAGTCACTTTTTTGAAGTACATTAGTCTATGGCAGCTCTGGGTAATGTATCTAATTATCCGATTTTGAAATTGAAACAGGAATGGGATGGAGGAAACGTATCAGATGAGGAGCTTTTGAAACCACTTAGCCAAAAGCACATCAAGAAAAGGAAACTAAAGACAAATGAAGTTTTAAAACAGAAGTCGAAGAAATCGAAATTTGTAGTACCAGTTAAAGAAGAAGAGGAAGATGATGATGGTGATGAGGACGAAGAAATGGATGTTAATGACGAAGAAGATGAGGAAGAAATCGAAGAAGAGGAAGAGGAAGAGGAAGATAATTATTTAGAAGCCCCGAAAGCCGACAGTGACGAAGACTCAGATGAGGATTCAGAAGAAAAAGACAGTGGCGATGAAGATTTGCTTCCTATCGAAAAAGCTAACAAAAAGTTGCAGAAATTGGTGAAAGAAAATCGGTAAATACAAAATGAAAATGAAAAGAATAAGCGCTTTTCCTTAACATTGATATAACATAATTTTGAATCTTCATTCTATAATTTAATGAATCTTAAAATTATAGAAAGCTAGCGGAAGCGGAAATGCAAGATATGTCTGCCCATCAACAAGTCTTTCAATTTCCGACGGAAGAAGAACTTGCTAACCCCACAGACTTGAAAGATGTTCAAAATAGAATGCGAGATGTTATAATGGTTTTATCGGATTTTAAAAACCTTAGAGAAGAAGGAAGGTAAGTCTATGAAGTAGTAAGAACCATATCCGAACGATACGCCATCTTATTTTTTTTTAATGTGACCAAAATGTGAAATAGGACTATAACAAAGGGATCGAGTTTTAAAGGTGCAATGTAATTTGTGCATAACATTAATTTTACTATGTTTTCGATAAATATTTCTTTTTATTCACCAATTCAGTGATATCCAACATGTGAGATATGAGTAAAATCTTGTCAACTCGTCAATTCCCTCTCTTACCAACGTTGATGTGTTTCTGTGGGAAGCGTGGCGTACAGAATGGTCGAGTCTCCACAGCTCAAAATGGATTAAGAAAAATGTTCTCGGTCAAATTGATGTACAGAAGCTTTTTCTAAACCGATTTTAAACTTTTTTTTCTAATTAAAGCTTACAAAATTCGGCAAAAAAAACTGTCGAAACGTATTTTGAAAAAAATTTATTTTTTTGAACACCGGGTTTAAAGAAATACTTAGATTCCGTCCCAAATACCTAGAATCAATGAAGCAACTATCCAGGAATGTTTTCTCATAGCTTAGCTATTGTTTAAAAATTTATTGAACTTGTTATAAACAAATAAGTGAATGAAAATTGATTCATGGGAATTGACATTGATTCGTAAATTGATTCGCATCAAATATGAATTATTTATAGACAGAAATCGATGTTTAACTGAATTAATTGTTATTGAATGACTAAATCGGGTAAATAAGTGACATTTGTCTATAATTTTTTACGAATTCATTAGAAAAAACTTTATTTATGTGAGCGTAAATACCTGATGTGGCCAATTGTTTATAAAATTTGTTTATAAATTAATAAATTATTTATTGTCTTTCATGAATTCAGTTAAAAATCGGTTTCTGTCTATAAATAATTCATATTTGGTGCGAATCAATTGACAAATCACTGTCAATTCCCATCAATCAATTTTCACTCACTTATTTGTTTATAACAAGTTCCATAAATTTTTAAACAATAGCTAAGCTATGGGAAAACATTCCTGGATAATTGCTTCATTGATTCTAGGTATTTGGGATGAAATCTAAGTATTTCTCGAAACCCGATGTTCAACAAACTAAATGTTTTTTCTTTCATTATTCTTATTAAAGAAAAAAAAAATTTTTCAAAATACGGATCGACAGTTTTGTGCGGTATTTTATAAGCTTTAATTGAAAAAAAAGGTTCAAGACGGTTGAGAAAAAGTTGCTGAATATCAATTTATCTTCGAAATTTTTTTTTAACACACTGTGCGGCTGCCGGGCGGACGAGGCTGAGCGGCCCCAAAGGTCGCTCTAGCCTCGTGCTATTCGCCAGTGGAGAAACGGGTAGAGGAGAATTCTCAGTGAAATACTTGGGGAAGGAGAAAGAACAGGAGAAAAGGAGAAGCTCGAGAACCTGGCATTGGACATCATTGTTTTAACTATTGAAATTTGCAGTATGCCAAAGTTTCTATTAATCGGGAAAACGGGGAATCCGCCAGTAATTCAAATAAAACCGGGAATCAAGTTTAATTTTTTCAAAAATGTGATTTGTTTTATTAATTGTGATTAAAAAACAAATAAATTTGAATTTTTACTGTTGAAAATCTTATAAATAGATGGTGAAATTCAAAAGTGGCTTGAAGAAAAGTTTCTTAAGGGCATGTGTTACTTAGCATATGAGCAAATTTAAATAACCCCGTTTTTTCCACAATTTTTACTTTTTCAAAAAAATAATAATGGACATCCGACCGTGTTCGCAATCTTAACGGATGTCCACTATTATTTTTTGGATAAAGTAAAAATTGTGGTAAAAAACGGGGTTATTAAAATTGGCTTATATGGTAAGTAACTTAAAATGAAGTATTTTGATTTAACACTTAGTTAAAATCATACCAAAAAGACAGCATTTGTTGTACTTACTACTACGTTTTTATGTGTTGTGAGTATATAAATAAATGAGTTTATAATTTTAAAAAATGTTACAGCACCTTTCTTATTCGCTTAAAGTTCATAAGTTTTAAGCACAATAAATTAACAAAATATTATTTTGTTTGAATATAATAAGATATATCAATACATAAAATTATATATATGAAAACCTTATATTAAATGTGTTTTATTCGTGATTCTAGTAAGAGGAAATTTGACAGTTATAACCGAAAAAAAACCCGGGAAAACCCCTTGTTCTGATTCACAATAGTAGCGCAATTTAGATTTCAGATACTAATTTTATTAATTGTTTGCTATCCCTCTTTTTTCTAGGTCTCGTTCAGATTATATGGACCTTCTTTGTAAAGATCTATGTACTAACTATAGTTACAATACATTCTTAATGGAGAAGCTGATGCAGATGTTTCCTCTGAATGAACTTATGGAGTACTTGGAAGCGAGCGAGGTTCCAAGGCCAGTTACAATTAGGACGAATACTTTGAAAACTCGTCGCAGGGACTTAGCACAAGTAAGAAGCAATTTATTTAGAACCAAAGAAATTAATTGGAAATTAAATTTCAACCAAAAATAGACGAACTTTCCATCAAAAAAGTGAATTTAAGTCCATAAAATTATTCTAAAGAATCCATTTTTAACGAAATATTTTAATTTTGAATTTTCAAGTAAATATTTAAATTTTTCCTTGAAATAATAAATTAATTTTTTACCAAAAATAGTGTAATTTTCAACAAAAAATGTACATTTTTATAATAAATATTCAACTATTCTAAATTAAGTAATAATTGAGGCCTTTGTTGATTTATAAAGGTTTTATTATATTTCTATTTCTTCTATTCTATTACATACATACTACATTATATAAATACATTGTATATAGTACTAATTCTATTTATATCTATTGTTAGTTAAAAATAGAATTGAAGAGAGTATCTGTATTAATTTTATTTAAAAGAATTGATTCCTTGATTTTAATGAAAAAAATCACCCTCTTGAACTTGTTTATAAACATTGTGTAATGTGAAGTTTGTAATAAAATGAAATAACTTGAAATATTTTTTTTTAGGCTTTGATTAACAGAGGTATGAACCTTGACCCAATTGGGAATTGGACCAAGGAGGGATTGGTAATATATTCTTCCCAAGTCCCGTTGGGTGCAACACCCGAATACCTGGCGGGTCACTATATGATACAGGGAGCTTCAAGTCTGCTGCCTGTCATGGCTCTAAATGTCAAGGAAAAAGAGCGGATACTTGACATGAGCGCAGCCCCTGGGGGAAAATCTTCTCATATCGCAGCCCGTATGAAGAATACAGGTGTGCTTTTTTCCAACGACCCCAGTGAAGAACGTTTAAAAGCGGTTGTCGGAAACATGCACCGACTTGGCGTCACAAATTCCGTCATAACAAAACTTGACGGTCGGAAAATTCCTGGTGTAAGTATTTTATTTCATAAATAAATATTCTTCTCTATTTTGAAATTTGGAATTTTTATGGTTCCACTATTTAGACTAAAGAGAACTTTTGAGGCACAAAATTATTTGCTTTGAATCTTTCTGTGGTGTAATTTTTGAATTCTTTTGAAATTCTTACAAAACATTTCAGGGTGTCTACCGGACCGGGAAACCGGGAATTTCATTTAACTCTTAGCTGCCACACTGGGGTCGATTTGGCCCCAGGATTTTTTGTTTTTTTGACCCCACTCTATTTTTACTATTTCATATAAACATTTTTTATTAATACGAAATATTTTTTTTTTCATAAATGTATCCAGTACGTCTTCTAAAATAACTCTTAAAAATTACTAACAAATTTTTTTAAGTCGAAAAAGTCAATAGTTGCT
This sequence comes from Synergus japonicus, assembly GCA_900474275.1. Classification (NCBI taxonomy): domain Eukaryota; kingdom Metazoa; phylum Arthropoda; class Insecta; order Hymenoptera; family Cynipidae; genus Synergus; species Synergus japonicus. Next base: position 8,086 of record UCOH01011435.1, on the reverse strand, counting down.
TCGCAACACAATTTTTTATCCAGCGGGGTACAAAATGCCCCAGTATGGCACTTATGTTATTTTCGTGAAATGTGGCAGCTAAGGGTTAAGACTGGGAATTTTTAGTATTTTATTTTTTTCTACCTTATATTCTTTTTATTCTATTTCTACTTTCAAACTGGAAAAACCCGGGAATGTCCAATTCCCTTATCACTAGACATCTTCCTTTTAAATCCCCTAGGATTTCTATAGTAATTTCATAAAATTATTTAAAATATTTAGAATGACACGCGAGAATGAGCGTAGTTACACCTCAGGGATTTAAGGAGCGTTGCGTGGCTTGTAGCCAATGGCTATACACGCAACTGGCTATAAGCTACACAACGCCGATTAAATAGACTATCGTCGATTTTTGTCAGCATATCTGTTTTTTTAGCAGTTGCTTAGAGTTCTCTAATTTTTATAATATGTAATTGAAAATTTTTTCTGCAAAATAGTACTAAAACTAGTAAAATTCTGCGTATAATAAACCAAAGGGGAAGTTAAAATTTCTATTTTATAAAAAGATATTGCCAAAAAATCTCAAATTTTGATGATTACAAAAATGTTAATAACTCCGAAAATATTAATTATTTTTAAAAGTGCTGGGTCTCATTTTAAAGGTAAATTTACAAAATTTTTGTGTACACTATTCAGATATTTTTAAAATTATATTCCTATCTTCTGCCATTGTATGAAGCACAATCTTCATTTGAAAATTTACAAGATTTTCCGTACAAGTTTTAACCCGTGATAAAACCTAGAAAAATTATTTCAAAAATATCTGAATAGTGTGCAAAAAACTATGAAAATTTATCTTTAAAATCATACCAAGGGCTTTTAAAAATAATTAATATTTTCGGAGTTATTAACATTTGTGTAAGCTTCAAAATTTGAGGTTTTTTGAAAATATCTTTTTATAAAATACAGATTTTGACTTCCCCTTTAGCTTATTAAACGCAGAATTTTATTAGTTTTAGTACTATTTAGAAGAAAAAGTTTTCAATTCAATATTATAAAAATTAGAGAAATTTAAGCAACTGCTTAGAAATAGGTGTACCAACAATTTCGGACGGCAGTTTATGACTTAAATCCCCGTCCGTATAACCACGCTCAATGCAAAACGGTTGTCCGCGCAAGATTTTACTAACCTATGTAGTAAATTTTACTCTTTCATTATAATTAAAATGATCATTAAATAATAGTCATCTTGACTAGTCAGTTATTATTAGACTCGCATTTTCGGTGGCAGATTTGCCTCTACTGTTTGCCGTGATAAATCTTTCAATTATCAGTTGCCCAGTTTCACCACGAGAAGGTAGCGGAGATCTTTAAAACCATTTAAGAAACAAAGTTGATTTTAAATACATTTCAATTTGAAATTTTATTAATTTGAAAAAGCTTCTGATTAATTTTGAATTTAAAAAAATATTTTTTAATCGTTAAAATCAGTTAATTGGTTAATTGAGAAAAAAAATTATTATACTTTTTTTACTTTTTTTTTTATTAACCTTTCGCCGATTTTATTTTTTGGAGGTGAAAGGAAGACATTTTTTCCTATTATGACCGAAATCGGATATCTTCACCCTTAAATCTCCTGATTTAATAAGTTAAGGAGTGGGAAATTGGCAATTTTCACAATTTTTCGGTTGGAATAACATCTATCGTAGAATCAATTGCAAAATATCCCTACCTTATATTTCATCGGGAATGGGTCAAATATTTCGGTTACTCAATAAGTCATCGTTCTTCTGAATGTATATATTACAGATTTTAAATTTTTGAAATTTTAGTGATGATTACCATATTCTGTGTTTCATGATATCAGGAAATTTTTCCAGATATCTTACTTTAAAAGTTAATTTTCCATTGCAGGTTCTGAAAGGATTCGACCGAGTTTTACTTGACGCTCCCTGCACCGGAACTGGAGTAGTCGCAAAAGACCAAAGCGTCAAGATAAACAAAAACGAAATTGATGTCCAACGCTGTTGTACTTTGCAGAGGGAACTTCTTTTGGCTGCGATAGACTCTGTAAATGCTAAATCCGGAACTGGAGGAATCATCGTCTATTCTACTTGTTCCGTTCTTCCAGATGAGAATGAAAGGATAATTGACTACGCACTGCAGAGAAGAGATGTCAAATTGGTTCCAACTGGCTTGGAATTCGGTATTGAAGGATTCACGAGCTACAGGCAGCACAGATTCCATCCTTCTATGAAACTGACGAGGAGATTTTATCCACACACGCACAACATGGATGGATTCTTTGTTGCAAAGCTTCAGAAGTTTTCGAACATTACGAAGAAGATTATCAAACCGGATGTGAGTTCGGATCAAGAACAGAATTCCGAGTAAGATTAACATTAAGATTATCTTTGTTATAAAAACTTCTCACTGTTAAATAAATCGCCTTTTTATAAAATAAGTTTTGTTAAATTCCTTTAAACTTCGTAAAATTACCTGATATTCCTTAAAATTCCATAACCTATTGTTATATCCCTTAAAATTATTTAAACGAGACCGATTGCGCGCGTGTTTCGTATTTGAAATATTGTAAGTCATTAGGCTTACTGCTCATGTGATGCGTAACCAGTGATTACGCTGACGTCAGAAATTAAGGTAACACTACGTAGTTAGTTGAAATGCATGTTCTTTTTATAATAGGAAACCTATGAAATCTTATGTAATTTTTAAAAGTTTCGCAAAATCATTTGATATTCCTGAAAATTACAAGGCATCTTTTTACTCTTGTGGATTAAATCGCTATATCTTCCATAGTTTTCCTCGAAATGCTCTACAAATTTAGTACAATATTCTTCAAATAAGGTACTGTTCATTCATCAAATGAAATCAAAAAAATGAAAAAGAAAAGTTTACAAACAGTACTCCCCCCCCCCCTACAGAATTTAGTTGTAAGTAAACGCACTGAAACTTTATCCGTTTTAATCGGTCATCTATCCGTCTCTCTGTTTGAATCACAATTTCAACCGGTGTCACTATCCGTTTTAATCCTTTTGTATCTGTTTTTATGTATTACCATCGTTTTATACTTGTCCGTTTCAATCCTTATCTTTTCCCGAACTACTTATTGTTAGATTTGATCCTCTCAACAATCCCGGATGAAAAATTTATCCGTTTTTATCTGGGGGCTGTTCAAATATTACGTAAGCACTTTTAAGATCATTTTCATCCCCCCTCCCTCCCTGCAAACAACAGTAATAATTTCCTTAATTCCCCTTCCTTCCTTATATAAGAAACAATAAGACAATTTCTAGACGCCCCCCTCCCCAGGGTGCTTACGTAATACTTGAACAGCCCCTCATTACTTATGCTCTTTAATCCATTCTTCACAAAATATATTACCTACCCGTTTCAATCCATAATTTTCTATCCGTCAACCTATCCTTTTCTATCCGCTGCTTACTTAAAATTTCTTGTTAACTATCGCGAATAGAATACTTTTTCGTTTGAATCATTACTTATCCTCTTCAATCCTTTCTAAGAAAATGATTTCTCTATCCATTCTAATCCATGATTCTCTATCCGCAACCCTCGTTCATCTGCAACCTATCTTGACATTCCTTCTTAACTATGTCGGATAGAATACTTTTCCAAAGAAGTCCATTACTTATCCTCTTTAATCCGTTCTTCAAAAAATATATTTCCAATCCGTTGCACTTCATAATTTTCTATCCGTCAATCTATCCTTTTCTATCTGCGGTGTACTCAGACGCCATATTCTCAAGCACGGATACGATATTTATACATGCCAGCGAATATTTATTCTCATGAATCTTCTCCACAGAAATAATTGTCTATCCGTTACCCTATCTTTGTCTATCCGCGACCTTCTTCGATGTTATCTAACCTATCACGGATTTAAAAAGTGTCCGTGACAATCTTATACTTTTCAATCCTTCTATTCGTCGCATAATCCTTGACTATCCTCGAGTTACTTTTATTTTTATCGTTATTTTCATGTTTTATATTTTTTATATTTTTCTATTTATATATTTCTTATTCTTTATATTTTTTATTTTTGTTTCTATCCTTTGGGATAGAAAATTATGGATTATAGATCGGATGGGAAATATATTTTGTGAGTAACGAATTAAAAAGGATAAGTAATGATTGGCACGTATGAGTATCATATCCGTCACAAATATATCAAGAAATGGCAAGAAGGTCGCGGATAGAGAAAGATGGAATGACGGATAGACAATTATGGATTGGAACGAATAGGCAATTTGACCACAAATTCCGCGAGACGGTGCTTCTTCCTTTATGACGACTCCAGCGACGCAGCCATGTTGTAACGAATTAGCATAACAGTTTTCGCTACGGATACATACGCGGATAGAATTTTTTATTCAAAATCTTATACAAAGATAGAATATTATTAGTTAAATATAGATTCAAAAGGATAGACACGGATAGAGTATTAATAGTAGAAAAATGATTGAAACGGATAGATATGGATAGCATATTTTTACTTGAAGGAGGAATTCAATGAATAAACACCGATAGATTATTTTTAGTTGAATTAAAAAAGATACATAAGGATAGAATATTTTTCGATGAAGACGGATTACAAAGTATAAATAGGATACCATCTCACGCATAAATAAAGATTAACAAGATAGAGATTTAAATTTAATGGATAGAGATTAAAAAATTCAACAAAGGATATTACCCTGTTGGAAGTAAAAAGTTAGAAAGTCTATCTACTTGAATCTTTATCAATCTTTAGGATTGGATTAGAAAGAAAAAATGAATCCAAATGTATCCATCCCTATCCATGCTAATCTTTCTTTATTCTTCGTCTATCCACACCAATCTTTTTATATTGCTTTCGCAATCTATTGCAGTGCCCATCTTTTTCAATTCCTGCTTTCCTATCCATATCTATCCCTGGTCTAATCATTTAAATCCTTTTCTATCTCTCTTTAAGTTTACTATCAAGTATTGTATAGTCATTTCAATTCTTTTTTATCCTTTTTACAATCCACTAGGAAGTCAATCCTTTTCTTTTAAATTCTAAAATCATGAAACTTATATACATTTTAATTATCTGCAAGAAAATAAAAATAATAAAAAGACTTACTAAACAAGGAATATTATAAGTTAGACACAAAAAGGGTCTGATAGAGATAGACTAGTGATAAAAAAGATAGAGATGAGTAAACATGCGATAGATTGGGATTACAGCTTTTTTGTATGAGTGATACTGGTTTTTACAACACAACTCCTAAATCCTTCGTCAGCTCAATAGACTAAACATTGGACAGCGAATGACCGAAGTTTATGGGCGAATGTTCGCGCCCCCATAGATATTGATTTTTTTCAGTATTACATGTGTTAGCGGTAGGATTAGAATAATATTTGTGTAGAAAATATTGTATTTAAAATATAATTATGCATTTTCAAAATTTGAAAATTAATAAATTTAAAACTAAGGATAGAAAAAGATTTAAAATGGATATGTAGAAATTTTTTGGGATGGATAAAAAGAGATAGGAAAAGATAGAGTCTACTGAAATCGATGGATACACACAAAGAGAAGAAATAGATAGCGTTTGATGAATGCAAATAGATGGATGGATAAGAAATTTCTATCCGTTTGAATCTGTTTACGGAACTAGTTTGAATCTGTTTGTGGAACTATAAGTGCCGCTTGCGAGTAAAACTTAAGAAATTATGCCATTGGTCAAAATTTTACGATTTTGAATCACGCGCCATTGTCGATATTTCTAATTTCTATGAAGGTGTAACCGTAACGGGCTGCAGGTTTTTTGTTGTTGATTCTTGATTGCTATTGTTATTGTTGATGTTTTTGAAACATAACCTCAGAAAGTATTTTATAATTTGTATTGTATATATGTTTTCGTTTTTGTTTTGTGGGTTCTGTGTTACTCGTGAAAACCATTTCCGCATTTGAAAATAAATTTGATATTGTGGAAAATAATAATCTCTAAAATAATGTCGGTGAGAGATTCGGTGAACAGAAAATTGATAAAGGGAAATCTTTGGAGTGATTCTCAATTCGCTGTAGAAGAAAGTCTTCTGGGTATGGCTATGATAAATTCTGGATTAGTTATTTTAGAAGGATGTCAATCAATTTTACGACGGGATTATGATAATATACCTTGCAAGGTAAGAGAATTTCAATAAATGATCACAGTATGAAGCAATAAAGACGCTTTCATTCAACTTCAAGGTTATACAGAGCTAGATTAACGTTCGTTATTTAAATGTCATGCATGTATTGAAAACGTTCAAAACTTATTCTATATAATCTAAATAAGAAATTCAAAAAAAGCAAGTAACTTTCAAAAAATTTTAAAGAATTCAAGGTTAATCACATAAAAGAAAGAATAAATTCACATGAATTATTATTAGACTTATTGTTTATAATGAATATAGAAGAATAAAACACATTGATTACTTATTCGAAATTAAATAAAATAAATTTATCTCTAATTAATTATTTTGAATTTCTTATAATTATAATTCACTTTTTTGAAATCTGTCAATTTTCTAAAAGCTAATCTTTTAAAATTATTTGCGACTAGAAAAAAAACGCGCGTGATTCATTTCTTAATGATTCAATAGCTTTAATTAAATAATTAAAAATATTATTTATTAAAAAATAATTTTTAATTATAAATATAATAATATAATAAATTATTCAATGTTTCCAAAAGATATAAAGAAATTTACTGTTAATTATTTAGATTTGTGTAAAATTTGACCCCCACCCCTCAGTTTTTGTCAAATGTTCACGTTTTGGGACCCCCTGATCATGTTCATAGTACTGATATCCGCTAAAATTGCCTTTGCAATAAACTCCCTTCATATTTATTATTTTCTTTGACCAACTTGGGCATCCTAACCTCCACCTGTCAACGGACTTAGGAATATTTTCTTCTTTCGGAAGAGAATATTTCTAAGTCCACACAAAATTGCTATAAGTTTGGGGGTCTCTCTTCACCATCCGTGCTCCTGATACACACAAATCATCGTTCCCACTTTAGCAACGCTTTTTAATAGAAGCCAATCCTCGATTGTAGCGAGCAAACGATTGGTCGACGAGATTCCCAGCAATGCCTATAATAATAGACACTTTCGTTCTATAAGTCCAGATTCTCCCTGGCCCTCATCATGTACGGAACTCTACAACTCTACCTAAAATAAAGCTTTTTAGAAATAACTGAATCTTATTCATTTTTAGATTATTAGTCCCCTCGCTTTTTTTTTCGCATGCCCCGATCTCGGAAGAAAAACCGTTCTCCGGAAAAAAGCCACGACCCTAACTCTGTCCATTCCGGATGACGAAAACATCACCTTCGAAGAAGCCATGACAGAAATTCCCGCCTTCCTCGTCGGCAAGGAACCCAAAGTTCTGCGGACTCCCTTCCCCGAGCCCCGAGAATTCGTTCACCAACTCCTCATTTGAGGTACGAATTTTTAGCCCTTAGTACTACCGGAGCTACATATCGCTTCCACCAGGGATCACCCAAGGTTGTTCCCCTAACCTGGATACCTCCATCACCCGACCTTATTTCTGACCTTGGTCTAAGAGTACCAAACTTGGTTTCCAACCCTGAGGAAAAACCCCGACGTGTTCACTTGCCGAGGCTTCCCGACCCTGTCGAGCCAAGTACTCCTTTCATCGATTTGAGCCCTGGAAGAAAGTAAGAAACTCTTGGTTAGAGACACGAAGGAATAATAAGGAGACCGAACTCCCTTTCGCAACCTGGAAACAAAAACTAGATCATAAGTCTTTAGAAGAACTTTGTTTGAGTGCGCATGTGCGCAGTTGTCCTCTTCTTATTCATGGGAAACTGTGCGAGTGAGAAAGTTTTTAAAATTGTCATAAGATAGAGAGGTTATGTTCGTTTGTTATGCGATTTCGCGATTAAGTTATATTACTTCCATGAATTGTTTATTATGTTACGAATTTAAGGTGTACTTACCCATACTTTTCCTTCTCAAAATTTGTTCATACATTTTTCAAACAAATACTGAAAATATTGTTTATATAATTTATTTGGAGTATCGTTCATAT
>UCOH01011434.1:60174-73523 GCA_900474275.1 Synergus japonicus | reverse complement strand
GGGGGGGGGGTATGTGGTGTGTTACCTCTTAGTGTCCAAAAAAGGTCAAATTCGTGAGTCAGATATTTTGGATGAGTATCCAAAAAGTTGAGGAATTTTGAAAATTTCTGAGACATTTTTTTTTAAATTTACAAATTCAATGTACGGATATTAATAGTATGCAAAAAAGTGAAACAATTTATCCTTACGAATTTTTTCGATAAAAAAAATTATCAGACAACATTGATTTTGAGTGGGCATCGGATTAATTTTGATTTAAAACATCAGAAATTAACTGAAAAATCTGACCGGAAGTGTGTCTCAGATCATTCTAATTCCAAAATGACTGGTTCGATAGGAGTTACGTCCCTGAAGCGATTGGTGGTTCCTAAGCAACCCTTACAACTTACAATAACTGGCTTGGTCGTGGGTCGCAATAATAGGATGTTGTCAGTGCGCGTCTTACCCTCGTGAGGAGTGTTTCATCAATCCCTCTTTATGAATCAAACCTCGTGGTTTCAATTTTTCCTCTTACTTTTAAATTTCGAAATGAATGAAAAGTCAAAATTAAGCTCTGAGTTCTATTTTAAAACCTGTGAGTCGGTTAGAAATAAGGACACTTCCTAGGACAGAGCCTTCAAGAAAAACTTAGTAAGTTTCACTTTATAAATTTAAAAGTTCAATTCCTTTTATCAATTGAAAAACAAAAATAATTATTGATTCAGTAATTCTGTCTTTAATAATTGATGCTAATTAGAATTTTATAGTTACCCATTTGTCCTCAAAAATAACTTTCCGAGTAGACTCTACTTATTTTCTGAACAGTTGATGAATTAAAATAAAGGTTTTTAAAAATAATTATTTTCAGTGACTTTATTCAGTTTATTCGAAATATTTAAAAGAATATGTACTTTCAATTTTATAGAGAAAAAAGGTGTAGTGGAAAAGGTACTTTTAGTCAGACAGCCTGAGGTAGACTTACTTTTACTACTGAAATTTTGTCTCAGTCTCAGGTGAGACTCAGACTCAGACTATATTAATTATTCAGGAATAGCCATAAAAGTATTTTATAATTATAATTATTTCCACCTTCAAAAAGAAAAATGTTTTAAAATTTTATGATTTTAGAATAATATATTCAAATTCAATTAAAAAATATTTTCACAAAACTTAATTTCCATAAAAGGAAAAAGAAGAGGAAAGTTTCATTTGTCTATAAATACAAAGTTTTATTTTGAAACCTACCAGAGAATTTCTAAAGTCGATTCAATTTTTTATTGATATATCTTTAATTTTTGTAGTTTTATCTCCATTAATTATGTAAGATGACCAGATATATTATTTTCTTAAATTCGTTATAATTCTAGATGCTAGAGATTAATTAATTTACTATTTCTTTACGAAAAATAATTTTCAACCAATATTCCTTTGAAAAAATTCTTTTATTATATAATAAATAGTAATAAAATTGAAAAATAATTTATAATCAATTTCCTCTTCCCAAATTAATTTTTATTTTCTTCTTGTAAAGTTAAGATTTCTTTCCGAAAAATTGCTAAAATAATACAGGGGAAGTTTAGAAGAAGGAAGTTATTAACTGGGTAATAATGATTCACGTGTTATTGGATGAATTGACGAAATAACGATTTTCAGTCACTGCTATGTTACACTAACCCCGTGCATATTAAGCTCGTTCATTACACGAAACCGTTTACTCGGAAGAGCAAACACCTTTGTAAAGATTACCTACATCCTAGAATTTCACGCATTCATTAAAAAAATCCAGAATCCAAAAAAATAAGTGTAAAAATAAAACACAGAGAGGTAAAAATTCTTCATTAACATATCAGAATCCTTTTATTTACTTACTTATTTATTATTTGAAGATATAAATTATTTTATGGAATTTACAAAAGTAATTGATCAATTTTTTTACCTATTTCTGCTTTTGAAAATTCTTGTACATTTGCGAAATACGTAATTTAATACATACAAGTCTCGTAATTTAATGAGCACTTCATTCATGCATATGCAAGTTTGTATTATATATTATGCTTGATTTAGTGTGCCTTCTACCCTTACTTATTATCACAAGAGAAAGGAATCGATATACGTTAAGTTTAATGCATACTATAGGAAGTTATTATACGTTTAGTTATAGCACACGTATAATGCTCCCCCTTGCATCTTTGTTTTTCTCTTTTCCTTATTTGCTTCAATTTTACTGGCAGCTTTTAACTTCCCTTGATTAAATAGGCTAAGTAGGAATCGATTGAATAGAAATCGATAAACCTAAGATAAAAAAGCAGAAGAAAGACTTCATAATCAATATCGAGATCAATATTTTCCTATTTTTTTCTCCATACTTTAATTTGCTACCCCGCAATAATTTTTCTATGATAATTTCTAAAAATGACATCTCAATATTTTCAATCAGAATTCTTTAAATAAAATTAGTTTTCAATTAACGATTGCAATTAAATTCCAACTGAATTTTCAATCAAATAATTAGTTTCGAATTAATTTTCCAATTAAAAACTTGGTTTACTATCAATTAATTTGTTCTTGTCAAAATTAAGTTCCAATTTAATTCACTCTGGGTCAAATGAATTCTCAATAAATTTTCTTTTCGCTTAATTACATTTAAAATGATTGAACTCATTGAGGGAAAGTATACTCAACTTCAGGCAACTTTTATGATAGCGTGACACCTGACGGGCAAACGCCTCAGAACTTAGATAGGCCTGTTTAAGAAGCATGTGTAGGTTCAGTGCAAATTCAAGTCTGTGAATACAGGATTGAGAAAACTAGAGTAATATCTAACAAGTCCGTACAATAAGGCGCTCATTCCAATTCCTCACTCAAAAAACATTTTTAAAGTGAAAATCATACTTCTGCAGTGCAGAATATCAATTTTTGAAAAAATATTTAAATTTAAACTGCTATGATTTCAATTTCACTACATTCTAATGAGAGTTATGAGTTTTTTAAATATTTATTTCTCCACAAAAATTTATCTTTAAAGTAAGCTCAAAAGATTTTAAAAATGCCTATAATATTTCGAAAGTTATTAATATTTCTATTCTGAAAAGATAATTGAGTCGAAGTCGAAATATCGTAACGCCTATGCCGCACTCCCGATTCATCGTGTAAGTATCGATAGTGATTTTCGAGAATCGATACTTGCCGAATCGTAAATTACACATGTGAATTTAATTTGAAATTTTGAATTTGGTTTCGTTAATAATCATTTTGTCACGAGTCTAAACTTGAAATTTTATGGAATTTTAAAATATTTTATGGGAGATAATGGGATTTTAAATGTTATCGTAGAATTTTAAAGAATTTCAAGAAGTTCCTGGGAATTTTTAGAATTTTTCACGACTTTGATCAGATTTTAATCGGACTTCAAGGTACTTTTATGTCTTTTAAAATATGTATTTCTGGGATTTAAATAAGGAATTAAAAACTTTATAGGGAGCTTTATTCAGGAATTTCAAAAGCTTTTTATGATTTTTAAAAGATTTCGAAGATTTTCGTTAAATTTTAAGGGTTTTCAAGAAATTTTTCGATTTCTAAAAGATGTTGTGGAATTTTTATTGGTTTGATGGAATTTTATGAGATTTCTAATAATTTACATAAAAGTATTTCCAGAGATTTTTCTGATTTTTAAAACATTTTGTGAAATTTTAAAGGATTTCATGGAATTTAATAAAATTTCTAATGATTTTAAGGGATTCTAAATGTGAAGGAATTTCAAGAGGTTTCTAGGCAGTTTTAGAGATTTTCACTAATTTTAACATGAATTTAAAGGATTAATGATTTTGAAGGTTTTTATGTGCATTTTTAACGATTTTTAAGTAATTTGTACGAAATTCAAGAGATTTTTAGGATATTAAAACGATTTTGTAAAATTGTATGGGATTTTAGGATATTTCGTGAAATTTTAAGTAATTTTAAAAGCTTTGTAAGAGTTTTATGAGGTTTTAAGGAATTGGAAATATTATCCTGAAATTTTAAGGAATTTTATGAAATTTCTAATAATTTTAATTGATTTCGAAAGATTTTTCTGATATTTAAAACATTTTTACAGGATTTCATGGAATTTTATAAAATTTCTAATGATTTTAAGGGATTCTAAATGTGAAGGAATTTCAAGAGGTTTCTAGGCAGTTTTAGAGATTTTCACTAATTTTAACATGAATTTAAAGGGTTAATAATTTTAAAGGTTTTTATGTGCATTTTTAACGATTTTTAAGTAATTTGTGCGAAATTCAAGAGGTTTTTAGGAATTTTAAGAGATTTTCATGAATTTTAAGCGATTTCGCAGGTTTTCAAAGGTTTCTTGCAATTTTTAGAGATTTTTACAAAGTTTATCATGGATTTTAAGAGATTAGAGAAATAAAATATAATAAATTATAGAGTATTGAAAAAAAATGTAAATGCGCGCGCAAAGCGCGCGTTCGTTCTTGTTTTAATAAAACATTGAGATTTGCAGCTTTTTATAATATCTTCTTAAAAAATTGACATAGTGCTTTCGTTTTAAGCTTATTTTAAACAGGATTTTAATAGATTTAACTTACTTAAAAGAAAAGATACAATCTTTTATGTAATTGACTTTAAGAGAACCTAAATCGAAAAATGAACTGAAAATTATGTCTGGTATTGTGAAAACTAAAAGGATAGAAGTTAAAATGATATAAGTTTAAAAGAAAAGTGAACATTTACTTGATCAGAAAGCAGTATATCTCAGCCTCATTAGAAATTTATCAAATTGATAGGTTGATTGACACTTGCTTTTATCGTATGCCCTTTAAATACTAGAGGTCTTTAAAAATAGAACCAAGGCTTTCTATACACACTGAAAAAAAGTATTTTAATCAAAGAATGTTTCTTTGATTCAGATAAGTGGTAGTACAGTCAATTTTTTAAGATAATCTTCCAATAAGACATCGAATCTCAATGTTTCATGGAAATATCGACAAATAGAAAAATTATAAATATGTATTATTGAAAATCATTAATAATTACAAAAAATAATTTTCATTTTTCGTAAATTAATTATTCCAAGGATAATTACAATATATTTTCTGTAATTAGTAATTGAAAATGGATAATTAACTATTTTTGCAACCCTGAATCAACCTAGATCACGAGAGGGGTCAAGAAGATCCCATATTGCGATAATTCTAAAGTCAGCTGAGCGGGACACCCAGAGCCAATAAATCGAAGAAAGCGACTGCCATAAATTGAAGAAGGAAGTATATATTTTTAACACGTGACGACCTTGCCGTGAGATTTGCCATTAGAATTCTTTATCAAGCCAGTGTGTTGTGGCAGTCGGTTTCTATGGCACCAAGTGACCTGGTCAACTCCCCACGTGGTCAGTAACCGGAGTATAAAATACCCTTTAGGCTTTAGGCTTTGGTTCTAGACTTTAGACTCGAGCATTCGAGATTTCTATAGCAGCTAGCTTTCCTCCCTTCTGATTCACATCTAAGATCGTGCACGTAACGCCAGAAGGAGGTCAACTCGTCGTCTTGCCCGTCACGATTATCAACATTGAACGCCGGTCCCCTTTGTTTTTTCAAGCGCTGACCCGATTAGGTGACTGGATGAGGAGGCGATGATAGGAGGCGGAAGAGGGTGCCAAGGATGCCTGAGGGTGTCGATCTAGTCGGACCTCGGTGCCAAAGACGGGCATGGACACTAAGACTCCGCTGATCCCGCAGAAACATCAGGAGAGATCTCGTCCTAAAAAGCAGGAACGCGCAGCCGATGTGTCCTTGCCCCCGTTGACACCGTTTCCCAATCACCGACCCAGAGCCAAAACCACACCAAGCAGAACCACATGGATCTGTAGTGGTTCACATCCCTTAGGAACTCAAGACTCCCAGAAGAGAAGACCCTACAAGTAAAAAAGAATCAGATTAAATTTATCCTCATTTTCAAAATTCATTTTCTTTAACCATAGGAGTTAACCATTTGATTTCTTTTAGGAGATTCAAATTATAAGTACACTTCCGGTCAGAATTGTGAGTTCGCCTGTTTTTCGAGGAACGTTTAAGTTCTCTTCAATTTAATTACATCAATGATTATTATACATTTTTTTAAGAGTCATCGCAGGATTTTTTTTTTTTTTTTATAAAAATTGAGAAATAGGTGACAAAAAATTGAAGTAAACTTAAGGGTATATAATACTTTACCATAAAAGAGAATTAGTTATACCAAATATACATTCATAATAATAAATATCTATTCTAAAAAGATGATTGAGTCGAAGTCGAAATATCGTAACGCCTATTCTGCACTCCTGATTCGTCGTGTAAGTATCGATAGTGATTTTCGACAATCGATACTTACCGAATCGTAAATTACACACGTCAATTTAATTTGAAATTTTGAATTTGGTTTCGTTAATAATCATTTTGTCACGAGTCTAAACTTGAAATACATTGAAAATCTAGGAATTTTAAGGAAATTTTATAGAATTTTTAAAGATTTTATGGGAGATAATGGGATTTTAAATGTTATCATACAATTTTAAAGAATTTCAAGAAGTTCTTGGGAATTTTTAGAATTTTTGACGACTTTGATCAGATTTTAATCGGACGTCAAGGTACTTTTATGACTTTTAAAATATGTATTTCTGGAATTTAAATAAGGAATTTAAAACTTTATAGGGAGTTTTATTGAGGAATTTCAAAAGCTTTTTATGATTTTTTTAAAAGATTTCGAAGATTTTCGTCAAATTTTAAGGGTTTTCAAGAAATTTTTCGATTTCTAAAAGATGTTGTGGAATTTTTATTGGTTTGATGGAGTTTTATGAGATTTCTAATAATTTACATAAAAGTATTTCCAGAGATTTTTCTGATTTTTAAAACATTTTGTCAAATTTTAAAGGATTTCATGGAATTTGATAAAATTTCTAATGATTTTAAGGGATTCTAAATGTGAAGGAATTTCAAGAGGTTTCTAGGCAGTTTTAGAGATTTTCACTAATTTTAACATGAATTTAAAGGATTAATAATTTTGAAGGTTTTTATGTGCATTTTTAACGATTTTTAAGTAATTTGTACGAAATTCAAGAGATTTTTAGGATATTAAAACGATTTTGTAAAATTGTATGGGATTTTAGGATATTTCGTGAAATTTTAAGTAATTTTAAAAGCTTTGTAAGAGTTTTATGAGGTTTTAAGGAATTGGAAATATTATCTTGAAATTTTAAGGAATTTTATGAAATTTCTAATAATTTTAATTGATTTCGAAAGATTTTTCTGATATTTAAAACATTTTTACAGGATTTCATGGAATTTAATAAAATTTCTAATGATTTTAAGGGATTCTAAATGTGAAGGAATTTCAAGAGGTTTCTAGGCAGTTTTAGAGATTTTCACTAATTTTAACATGAATTTCAAGAGATTAATGATTTTGAAGGTTTTTATGTGCATTTTTAATGATTTTTAAGTAATTTATACGAAATCCAAGAGGTTTTTAGGATAATAAAAAAGATTTTGTAAAATTGTATGGGATTTTAGGATATTTCGTGAAATTTTAAGTAATTTTAAAAGCTTTGTAAGAGTTTTATGAGGTTTTAATGAATTGGAAATATTATCCTGAAATTTTAAGAAATTTGATGAAATTTCTAATAATTTTAATTGATTTCGAAAGATTTTTCTGATATTTAAAACATTTTGTGAAATTTTAAAGGATTTCATGGAATTTGATAAGATTTCTATGTAATATTTTTAAGGGATATAAAATTGTCATGGAATTTCAAAAGGTTTCTAGGAATTTTAAGAGATTTTCATGAATTTTAAGCGATTTCGCAGGTTTTCAAAGGTTTCTTGCAATTTTTAGAGATTTTTACGAAGTTTATCATAGATTTTAAGAGATTAGAGAAATATAATATAATAAATTAACTTAAAAGAATTAATTAAGAATCAATTTACTTAAAATATTTATTATTACGATTGTATAATTGGTATAACTAATTTGCTCTTATGGTAAAGTATCACATGCCCTTAAACCAACGAAATGAAAATATTAGAACATTTGGATAGAAGGAAAAAAAATTGACATCATTTAAGTCAATAAAATTTAATTTAGAAATTAAAATTAAAGGAGAATATAAAAAGAATTCAAGGTGAATTGAAAAGAATTTAAATGATCTCGATATCAAGATTTTGTCGTATGACTTCAAGGGATTTTTAATTGAATAAGATTGTCTGATGTTTTGAATGTTTTTAAAGAATTTCATGAAGGTTTCTGAAGATATTGTAAAGGATTTCAAAAGATTTGATGTAGTTAATAACTATTTTGAAAAATTTTCAGAGTTCTGCACATAGGGGCGACGCCTCTTATGCACGCCTGCCAGCAAGGAGACAGAGCAAGAGTTTTGAAACTCTTAAAGGATCAAAGTGAGACCATCGGATATCGAGATCGTACCCTAAGAAGTGCTCTTCATTACTGCATGGACGCCGGAACTGGTGGTGCCGTCGCATCGGCGGCACCGGAACTAGTAAACCATCCTGATGCTGAAGGACATACGCCCTTACATCTAGCTGTAATCGCTGGTGACACGCAATTGGTAGCCGTCCTCTTGGCAAATGGTGCGGACGTCAATGCCAAAGACCTGGAGGGCCACAGTGTTCTTCACTGGGCAACTGGTATGCTCATTAATTTCCTCTACTTTCTACTTTTACTCTATCGATTCTCGGAAACTTTTCAACGCAGATAGGTGGAAAGATTGTCTGTTATCAGCACGCCTATGTAAATAAGCCTTCGGAAGTAGCAAAAATTTTTTTCCTCACCTTCAAAACTTCACTTTCAGAGTTTCGAACTTCTTCCTTCTCCAAGTTGAAAAAATAAAAACAAAATTAGAAGTTTGTAGGAGATACAAATAAAAAAAACCTTCTAGCTTTAAACCCTGATTATTGAACCTGTTTTGAAAATCTGAGATTTCCTCATTTAATGATCCTTTCTAAAGATACGATTTTATGGAAAAAGGAATAAAATTTCATATGTATTTCTGTGTAAAATATCAAACATTTATGACTACCACGCACGCAATATATTTGTATATAATCGAGAGTATAGTCACTCTACATGCGAGGTATATTACACATTAGATAAAGATTGATTTGATTTAAATTCCTGAAAATTTAAATATTAACAGTGTTATGGGAGAAGGAGAAAAAAAAAGTTTTTCTCGTATTGTCCAATACGCAAATTTATTATTTTATCCTTCAGATTACAATGTAAATTTCCATCTTACTCTCTAAATCTGAATCAGTGAAAAGTTACTGATCCTATCAGTGAACAAAAATCACTGATTGAATCAGTACAAAGGAATAATGTGGAACGATAGTTGGCAGCACTTGTACACCTTTTATGAATTCAAAATTTCCATAATTACTGAAATTACAGATTGAAATTGGAACTTGATTTCCATAAATAATAAGTATACTTTATTGGAATTTGTAAAAGTTATATAGGTTCACTAATTAAATTAATAAAAACTTACTGATAATCAGTGAGTAATTACTGAATTGATCAGTGAAAAGTCTCAAATCACTGATTCATCATTGAAATTTTCACTGATTCAAATTTAGAGAGTGCAGTATATTTTTTCACATACTGTTTATTATCCACACTCGCTATTATTTTGACACAAGTATCTTTTGAATTTCTTCCAAGCTTTTTCCTTTAGTTTCGGGCATAATACAAAAACTTATAAGGGTAGGAACAAAACCCATTACAGCATACAACCGTAAGACATAGTAAATGCCAAATATCCAAATATCCAAATATATATCTCAAATCCCAGGGTGATTAAAAAACTCAAACTTTGTTCTGCAATAGTAGTAAAAGCCAAAGCTAATTTTTTTACTTAAATATTGTAAAAATTAGCTTTTTCTTTCAAGTTTGGACTCGCTACTAACAGCATTTTGCAAATTTTCATTGCCGAAGAAAAAGAGGTGATTTTAGGAAAATTCGTTGAGTTGTAAAATTCATATCATGTAACTGTTATATCTATAAACTTAAAATTTTTAAACATTTTTTAAATAAAACTTTAATTATATCTGATAGGAAAAAAAAAATAATATATCATATCAGAAAAAAAAGAAAAGAATTAAGAAAAGATAAGCTTACGTGAAATACGCATTCGTTATCTCATGTTAGAAAATAAATATATCGTAAGTTATATAAAATAGTTAAGAGCAATTGCGTTGCTATCTCTTAGATAAAAAAAAATTGCTAAACGGTCTTACATACTTTGCGCATATTTGACGAATATTTATCGTTTCATACGTTAAGAGCACTTTAATTCTGAAAACTGATAAAAATAACGTTGTCAAAAAATAATTAAAATATTTATTTAGAGTGTCTTATAATACAGAACATCAAAGTCCTAATTGGGAGCTAAAATGTATGTGGATCACGGTCACAAAGTTCAAGTTTTGATGTGCCATATATAAAAAATTTTAAGCCCTTATAATTGTTGTTTAAGCTAGAAAAAAAGAGAAATCATAAACTTCAAACTCCTCTTTTACTTGACCTAGGAAATTTCCGTTGACATTTTCCACTTTTCTCTCAGCATAACGACCAGCCTCGAGCAACCCCTAATTATTTTCATAATAAGAGATCAATATTCAAGGCCATGAAATATGTAAATGAACCCATGAAATACTTTAGAACTATAGGCAATTGATGTTGTGCTGACCTCTTATTTATACTTATCATCAAAGATAATCATAAAAAAGATGAAAGGCAATTTCGAGTGCCAAATGATCGTTAGGAACATTGTCATAAATTTCGAAACAAGCTAAAATAGTTATGGGCACTTAATCTTCTTCTGAAATCTCGGGAGGAAGGTGGCATGGTATAGTTAATTTCAGAGGGAAGGAATACTGGTCAAGTAAGGTCAGTAGGTCAGCAAAGTGACGTAATTCCGGGTCTTTATCGCTCACGCAATTGGATACTGTCCAGATTTTCCTTGAGATTGACCGCAAGCGTCCTTGTTGCAAAGGAACAACCAATGCTTTAGTGGTTTAATAATTTATTAGAGCTTAGTTCTCAACAGTTGTTCTTTTATGAATTCTCCCAATTCCTTTTCAGAAGATAAGCAATTTTTATAGTTCGTAAATACAATTAAGGAATTTATAAATAAGTCGGGCAGTTTAAAAATAAAGTTCAAATTTTTTTCTTTGCGGGCTTTCTAATCATAAAGGATTTAATTTGAGATACTTCCTGATACATTCCCTAATTTATTAATAAACGCTTAACTTTTTATTTTAGTTTGTGGAGAAGCTGAGTGTGTCAGATTAGTTCTAGCAGCAGGAGCAAGACCCTCAACTCCAGATTTAAGAGGTGGCTCTCCTTTGCACTATGCTGCTCAATGTTGTGGAGCTGCAGCAACTGCCGAATTGGCAGTCCCCAAAAAAGTGGGCCTAAAGGTATTGCCATTATACTTATGTGTCTTGATTCACTATACAAAACATTCGTGTCAGCTTGGATAATCAATTTCTATTCCAGAGCCGTTGATTTTAGGAAGAAATATATTGGAACCATTCAAATATAAATATAAATAATAGAATATAAATTAGGCAATTTAAATAAACTGTATCGCCTTTAAATTGACAAATCTCTTTTCTCCAGGTATTACAAACACTTCTGGAATTTGGAGCCAACGTACATGCAAAGGATGAAGATGGAAGACAACCAATTTTGTGGGCAGCCAGTGCTGGAAGTGTTGAAGCAGTTCTTGCCTTGACTAGGTAATACACGCTTATTAATAAATAATCCGTGCAGGGTAAAATTGGAATCGACCAAAATTCTAAGTCTTAAGTTTCAATTCACCGAAGTTCGGAGAATATTAAATTTTAACTGACCAAAGTTTATGAATTCAGAGGATCTCAAAACGAGCATTGTTAAAAATGTTTGCAAAATTAATATACTTTTAATATACATTTTGTAAAGTCATTTGCATACACCGTAAATTATATTTAATATATTACCAGCCATATTAAAATTAATATACCCTTATATTAATTTTAATATGGTGTTATATTAATTCTAAAACATATGGTAATATATTAAATTTTGATCAGTTTTTTTAACAGTGTGGACATTTGACAAAAACTCAAATTTTACACAAATCTTTCTCTGATAAGAGAGTAAAAAAGTATGGAAGTTCGAAGCCTGATTGAGATTTGTACTGTTCTATATATAGTTTGTAGAATGTAGAGTGTAGCTAAATTTCTCCACTGTAGGCTCAGAAAGATTGTTGAGGACGTCCGGAGGAAATAAGTTTAAAGTGAAAATTTGCATTTGCAAGATTAGGAAGTTAATGACTGGCCGCATTTTAGGGCTGGTGGTTCGGCCGCTGCAGGAGCCTCTGATAAGGATGGATTGACGGCTCTGCATTGCGCCGCTTCCAGGGGTCACGCCAGGTGCGTGGAAGCTCTAGTTAATTTGTGTGGTTCCCAACCCGATCACGTCGACGATAATGGCTGTTCAGCCCTTCATTATGCTGCGACACTAGGTCATGCGGATGCCACAGCTTTGCTTCTGAGATTAGGAGCTGACCCCAACAGACAAGATCGCAAAGGGAGGACGTGAGTTTCAAAATTTAAATTATAAATCTTATCATATAATTTAAGTTATTTATCAAAGATCATTCATTAGAGAGCAATTTTTCCTGCAGAGTTATTGCAAACTTTGATAAAAGAACTAGGTAGTGGTATATTTGAGCAAAAAATATACGAGAAATGACCGATTAAAGATACAGATTATTATGTATATATACAGTATATATATATACAGTCAAACAGATTAAAAATTGTAAAAATACATTATTAAACTAGATATGCCATTAATTGGAATGATTCTGGAATTGTGCTTCAATGTTTTGAATGTTTGACCTGATCCATTGATTGAATTCGGCATGTTGCAAGACTGCAAAAACATCAGGATATTCAGGATTATATAATGCTCTATTTGGGCCTGTCCAAAGGTGAACCCCAGCCAATTGACCATTAACAACTAAAGGAGCACCTCCATCAGTATGGCCACAGTATTTTTGCGGATAATAAGTGCAAATATCGGAATCGGTAATGTAAATATTATGAGGTCGATATGTATCTACACAATTCCGATGGTTCATAATCGGTACTTCGATTGCTCGTAGACTCCTAGGGTTTGTCGTTCCTCTACTGAAATCGAGAAGACGGTAATTGTTAATTGTGATGTGTGACACGTAAAATAGTATGTTGGATGTATGTATTTATGTAATCCATTCTGGCTAACTTACTCAGTATGAGCTCTCGCGTCGTATCCCCAACCAATAACAGTACCAAGTATACCTT
>UCOH01011434.1:41372-60154 GCA_900474275.1 Synergus japonicus | reverse complement strand
AAAACAAAGCTTCCCCTATAAGGAAGCAAAAACACTTGATATACATAGATAATAAAATTTCACAACTGAAATAAAAACGCAGAGTAATTTCTTATTTGAAGATATTATGTAGACAAATATATTGTTTACACTCAAACAGATTTAAAATGAAAACAATACCTTATTAAATTAACGCATTCCATTAATTATGATGGTTCTGGAAATGTGCTTCAATGTTTTCAATGTTTGAACTGATCCAATAATTGAATTGGGCATGTTTCAAGACTGCAAAAACATCAGGATATTCAGGATTATATGGTATTCTACTTGGGCCTGTCCAAAGGTGAACCCCAGCCAATTGATCATTAACAACTAAAGGAGCACCTGCATCAGTATGACCACAGTATTTTTGTGGATGATAAGTGCAAATATCAGTATCGGTAATGTAAATATAATGAGGTCGATATCTATTTACACAATCCTGATAGCTCATAATTGGTACATGGATTGCTCGCAGACTCTTAGGGATTACCGTTCCTCTACTGAAATCGAGAAGACAGTAAATTTTAATTGGGATATATGACATACGACACAGTATGTTGGATGTACTTAATACATTCTGGGTAACTCACTTATCACCTCT
The DNA here is from genome assembly GCA_900474275.1 of Synergus japonicus. NCBI lineage: Eukaryota > Metazoa > Arthropoda > Insecta > Hymenoptera > Cynipidae > Synergus > Synergus japonicus. The sequence goes on along the minus strand of UCOH01011434.1, from coordinate 59,532 downwards.
CACGTTGCATCCCCAACCAATAACAGTACCAAATGTACCTGGTAGTAAAAGTGTCGAATGCAGTTGTATATTATTAGTGTATGGTCCATACACGAAAGACGGTTCAACAGTAAGCAAGCCAATACCATCTGTAGGTCTATTTGAATCACTAACATAGCGTCTTTTAATATTTGTTACGTTATGATTGTTACCACGGGACATATAGGCTGAACCAGAGACAACATTGTACTGTGTGGCTTCATACATAACACATGTAGCAACTGTGATGACTACGTGATGCGATAAAATACTACCTACGCAATTTGTACGTCGATTTTGTTTAATCATCACGATGTAAGGAAATTCAACAATTGCAACTGATTTGTCTTCACCCGGCATGAGATTAACTACCCGTTTTTGGCGAAGAAGAATATCTGATGTTTCTCCTGAAAGTACATTAATGATGCAATATGGCAAGAGATATTTCAGTAGCTAAGCAACTGACAGAAAATTGATAACAGTTTTCTTACAGATAAATGTATATGGAATGCTATGTTACTTACTAATTTCTTCATCTGCAAGGGTTCTAGTAATTCCTTGAAACCAAACTGCGCAAAGGATGAAGAAATGCAAGTATATTTTGTCTGGCATTTTATTGTTTAGGCGATGAGGTCGAGAATCTATTTAGAATATTTTTTCGCTTCTGTTATTTATGCGGATATCGTATCATTTTTTGCAATGTTTATTGCAATGAAGATAAGCATTTGAGAGTTAGGAGGTTTTATATGTAAAGATATACTTGAAATTTTCAAGTTTTTTATACGAGTTGACACTAAATTTTAGACGATCTTTTATAAACACTTGATATACACAGATAATAAAATTTCAAAACTGAAATAAAAATGCAGAGTAATTTCTTATTGTACTCAAACAAATTCAAAATGACAAATATATTGTGTACACTCAAACACATTTAAAATGAAAACAATACTTTATTGAATGAGGTATTCCATTAATTATGATATATCCGCAAGAATTGTGCTTCAATGTTTTGAATGTTTGACCTGATCCATTGATTGAATTCGGCATGTTGCAAGACTGCAAAAACATCAGGATATTCAGGATTATATAATGCTCTATTTGGGCCTGTCCAAAGGTGAACCCCAGCCAATTGACCATTAACAACTAAAGGAGCACCTCCATCAGTATGGCCACAGTATTTTTGCGGATAATAAGTGCAAATATCAGAATCGGTAATCCGAATAATAAGATGTCGATATATATTTACACAATCCTGATGGCGCATTATCGGTACTTCGATTGCTCGTAGACTCCTAGGGTTTTTCGTTCCTCTACTGAAATCGAGAAGACGGTAATTGTTAATTGTGATGTGTGACACGTAAAATAGTATGTTGGATGTATGTATTTATGTAATCCATTCTGGCTAACTTACTCAGTATGAGCTCTCGCGTCGTATCCCCAACCAATAACAGTACCAAATGTACCTGGTAGTAAAAGTGTCGAATGCAGTTGTATATTATTAGTATATGCTCCATACACGAAAGACGGTTCAACAGTAAGCAAGCCAATACCATCTGTAGGTCTATTTGAATCACTAACATAGTGTCTTTTAATATTTGTTACGTTATGATTTTCACCACGGGATATGTAGGCTGAACTAGAGACAACATTGTACTGTGTGGCTTCATACATAACACATGTAGCAATTGTGATGACAACGTGATGCGATAAAATACTACCTACGCAATTTATACGTCGATTTTGTTTAATCATCACGATGTAAGGAGCATCAACAATTGCAATTGATCTGTCTTCACCCGGCATGAGATTAACTACCCGTTTTTGGCGAAGAAGAATATCTGACGTTTCTCCTGAAAGTACATTAATGATGCAATATGGCAAGAGATATTTCAGTAGCTAGGCAACTGACAGAAAATTGATAACAGTTTTCTTACAGATAAATGTATATGGAATGCTATTTTACTTACTAATTTCTTCATCTGCAAGGGTTCTAGTAATTCCTTGAAACCAAACTGCGCAAAGGATGAAGAAATGCAAGTATATTTTGTCTGGCATTTTATTGTTTAGGTGATGAAGTCGAGAATCTATTTAGAATATTTTTTGGTTTCTGTCATTTATATTGATATCGTATCATTTTTTGCAATTTTTATTGCAATGAAGATAAACATTTGAAAGTTAGAAGGTTTTATATCGTATATAAAAACTGAATTTTAAATCGACATTTTATAGATAACATACAACGATTTTATATAAATAATAACACGTGATACATATTGGCCATTCCATACAAAATTTTCAATCAGAAATTTCTTTCGCGCGAAATATTTTCTTTTTTGTGTTTGTTGGTCGAAAATATTGTACACATATTTTTTTATTTCAACATTGTCTTTAAAATTTCTTAGTTGTGAATTTTCAAAGTTTTTGCGTTCGAAAAATCTACCTCTAAATATTTGCGTTCACGAAAAAAAGAATTCTATTAAGAAAATAAGTGGCTGTAGTAAAATTTAGGATTTTCTCTCAGCTTTTCAATAAGTATTACAAGAAATTCATTCGACCAATTATTTATAAAAATATGGTCTATTTTTATAAACAAATCATCTTTATTTAAACTTTGGAACTATTTTTTTTTATTGAAAAATATACCATTTTCAACGGTCCATTCCCAAATTTTGGGAGTAATGACTAAAGTGTCTGAAGTACATTTTTCAATAAAAAAAAAATATAAATAAATAAATAAAATTAGTTGCAGTCAAAAAAATTATTTTTTAATAAAAATAGGCCATATTTTTATAAAAAATACTTTATTAAATGAAGTATCCATTAATTATGATGTTTCCGCAACAATTGTGCTCCAATGTTTTGAATGTTTGACCTGATCCATTGATTGAATTCGGCATGTTGCAAGACTGCAAAAACATCAGGATATTCAGGATTATATAACGCTCTATTTGGGCCTGTCCAAAGGTGAATCCCAGCCAATTGACCGTCAATAACTAAAGGAGCACCTCCATCAGTATGACCACAGTATTTTTGCGGATGATAAGTGCAAATATCAGACTCGGTAATCCGAATATTAAGACGTCGATATATATTTACACAATCCTGATGGCGCATTATCGGTACTTGGATTAATCGTAGACTCTTGGGGGTTATCGTTCCTTTACTGAAATCGAGAAGACGGTAAATTTTAATTGTGATGTATGACACGTAAAATAGTACGTTGGATGGATGTATGTATTTATGTAATACATTCTGGGTAACTTACTTTTCAGCATGAGCTCTCAAGTCGCATCCCCAACCAACAACAGTACCATATGTATCATGTAGTAAAAGTCCCGAATGCAGTTGTATACTTTTAGCGTATGTTCCAAACACGATAGGCGGTTCAACAGTAAGCAAGGCAATACCATCTGTAGGTCTACTTGTTTGACTAATCTCGTGTTTTCTAATATTTGTTACGTTATGATCGAGACCACGACTGAAATGCGCTGAATTAGAGACAACAGTGTACTGGGGGACTTCATACATAACACATAGAGCAATAGTGATGACAACATGATTCGATAGAATACTCCCTACGCAAGCCATACGTCCATTTTGCTTAATCCTCACGATGTAAGGCACTAAACTAATCGTCAATGTTGAATCTTGACCGGGTATGCGATTAACTACTCGTTTTTCTCGAAGAAGAATATCCGATGTTTCCTCTGCAAGATGACAAGTGATCTTTAATAGCTATATAGGTAAGGCCGTAGCCAGAAATCGTGTAATCTTTCTTCAATGCTTGGAAAACAAAGGACAAATCCTCCCTTTGTCCTTTGTTTTCCAAGCATTGAAGAAAGACACACGATTTCTGGCTACGGCCTTGTATATACACTGAGAAAAATGGATCATAAAACTTAGATGTTAAAACTAGGGTATAGTATCCGGTAACACAAAATATGTTAATGTATATGATGTATAAGTTTTATCTAATATATAAGAATATTACTGAACATAATCTCTAGATGTTAGATTTTTATAATCTTCCGCAATTAATTCGTAACATCTGAAGATAATAAACGCCCGTAAAGTGTCATGGCGGGCATGGGTCACCTATTTTTTTTGCTCTTTTCTCAAACACTTGAACGTTTTGTCTCGGACTTTTCATAGATAATTGATTATTAGCAAGTTCGTACATTGGAATCCGATTTTAGGAGAAGTAAATATTATAATTATTATTATCAGAATTGCGGTAAGTGATATTTTTTGCTTTAGATTGTGTAAAATGTAGATTAAAATCTTAGTGTTGGTACAAATTTTAATACCTTGCATTATAAATTTTAATATTTTGGATTATAAATGTTAAAATTTATATTCGATTCAGTTTATAATCTAAGATATTATCTGATAATATCTTCTCTTTTAACCTCTAGAGATTATGGTTTTAATAATCTAGATTGCTGTCCCATAGTTAATAGTCCAAGATTATACCTAGTAACATATTTTTCATTACCGTTTACAATCCATTTTTCTCAGTGTAGGCAATTATTAAACCAGGAAAAATATTAAAAGGCAACTTATACAACTTATACTTATAAAAAAACTGTAAGAAAACTGTTATCAGTTTTTTTATAAGTTATATAAGTTGCCTTTTAGACTGTTATCAGATAAATTTATACGGTATGCAATTCTACTTACTAATTTCTTCATCTGCGAGGGTTCCAGTAATTCCTTGAAACCAAACTCCACAAAGAATTAAGAGATGCAAGTAGATTTTCGACATTTTATTGTTTAGCCAATGAAGTCGAGAGTCTATTGGAATATTTTTAGGCGTCTGTCATTTATATCGTATATACTTATCATTGTTTGTAATGTTTATTGCAATAAACTCTATGTATATATAATATATCAATGATACGTTTGTTTGATTCAAACAAACTTTCTTCTGAATTAACACGTGACATTAATGTCAAATACTGAGAATTTCCCTACTGCTGTTACGAAATTTAAAGGAATTTCGTGAGATTTTGTAAGACATTAAAGAAATTTATACGATTTTTTGTAATATGTACATAGTGAGGTTTTAAAACATTGTCCTTGTTTGTATAATAATTGCTTGTAAAAGTTTCCGACGGAGTAGAATATAAACAGTTTCTATAGGATATATGTTGAAGCAAGAAACTTGTTTCATTGAATTTTATAATTCATACCAATTTTTTTTTTAATTTGAACAAATTTTTTTCTATGTACATTAGGGTGGTCCTTATTTTTTCGATTTTCGATTCTTCTTGGTCTCACCCCTCTATTTTGTTATAATGACCAAAAAAATGATCTCCACCAAATTATAGCGAAATCGGTTAATATTAACATGTGCCTCAAAGCACTCAAAGTTTCTTATGCAATTAACATGGGGAAAAGTACCGTCCAACTTCAAATGCAGGTATTTTTTTTATATTTCACCGGAATCCTTTTGGTCTGTGCAATTGTAATCTTTAGACTGTGTTAAAAAAAGACATCTAAACGAAAAAATTTTTTTTGCAAAAAAAAATATCTGCATTTAAAGTTGGATGGGACTTTTCTCCATGTTAATTGCATAAGAAACATTGAGAGCTTTGAGGGACATGTTAATATTAACCGATTTCGCTAAAATTTGGTGGAGCTCATTTTTTTGGTCATTATAACAAAATAGCGGGGTGAGACCAAGAAAAATCGAAAATCGAAAATCGAAAAAATAAGGACCACCCTATGAACATGAATTTCTTTAAAATTTCACAAAATATCATAAAATCCCTTACAAATTCTACGAAATCGTTATGCACGACTAAAAAAAAATGATTGAATTTTGAATTTCAGACCAGCGCTCTGTGCAGCAGCCAAAGGACAATTGGAAACCCTAAAAATTCTTGCAACCCACGGGGGTTCTCTTCACGCAAGGACAGTTAGAGGAACAGGAGTAGCTCACGAGGCTGTGGCCTCAGGATGTGTGGAATTAGTAAAATGGTTGGCAAAAAAAAGACCAAGTCTTTTAGACGTCGCAACTCAAGATGGAAAAACACCTCTCCATGTTTCTGCTCTCCATGGTCATTTGGACGTCTGCAAAGTTCTTCTAGACAATGGAGCTAGGATTAATGCTGTTTTGAGAACCAGCAAGGGTAGTTTCATGACTGCATTGGATGCTGCTCTTTATAGAGGACATAGGGATTGTGCTAAATTGATTCAAATGCATGGAGGATCAACAGCTCAGCAACTCAGGACACACAAGACAGCTCCTTCCAAAGGTTGGATCAAATTTCAAAATTAGACGCAGAAAATACATATTGCATGGACAATTAATAATATTCATAATATAAAATGTAACAACTACAGGCTTCCTCTACGAGGAAGCAATAATTATTGACATTTTCAAACTTTCAACATACCTTCCTTATTTTTCAGTTTTCTCTGCTAAGCTTCGAGTAAAATGCGATGATTCTAGTTCAGAAAGTGACAGAAGTCTCCATCGAAAGAGTCGTCGACACCGTGACCCGGACTTATACTACGAGGAGCGTTGGATCGAGCGAAGAACTCGTCGCAGAAAAGGAAGTTTGAGGAAACTAGCTCGCCAGGATAGTCGAAGTTTCAGCGAAGAAGAGCTTCGACTTTCCAAGAGTCACACCAAAAAGGATCAGCAAAGAAGAGCTCTTAGTGAATCAGCTAGATACAATGCTGAAGAGAGTGAAGACGAGGTCTCGTCCAGGAGAAAAAAGAGCAGAAGACGTTCAAAAAGAAGCAAACACGAATACAGTGAATCCTGGACCGAATCCGAAACTTCGGATGATGAGATTCTCAAATCTAGTCGAAAAAGCAAAGAGGATCTTTCTAGTCGATCAGCAAAGAAGGATAATCATGACAGTGATCCGGGAGATGTTTCCAGCATCAGTGACGATAGTCTGGAAGTTGTGATAGTGAAACAATCAATTGCGAAGAAGTCAGAGAAGGTCGTGTCTGGAAGAAGATCGAAGACACCAAAAGAGAATTTTGAAGATACGAAGGTGATCAAATCTTCCAGAAAAAGTTCGAGAAAGCAGAAAACTAAACCGAAGGAGGAAATTGAGACAAGGAAGAAGAAATCTGTTGAGATTGATGAAGGGAGTGTGAAAGAAACAAAAATATCTTCTCTTGAGAAGGAGCAGAAATTTCGGGAAGAGAAAGATGTTGATGATAGTACGAGTCAAGATACAGTTGAAAGAGTGACTGTCACTGCGATGGTTCATAAAGATCAGGCTCCAGATACACCGAAATTAAAAGACGATGTAGTGGAAAACAAAAAGGGCGAAACTGATCAGCTTTTAGAAGAGGCTGATGAGATGCAAAAAGAGTTGGTGAAAATGGCAACTGATTTGGAAAAAGATCATTCGGAAAAGAAAGATCCAGAGAAGACAGATAATTTCGAAAAGAAAGACAGTTTAGAGAAAGAAGATAACGTGGACAAGGAAGCTAATGATAAGGATGAAGGAAAAGAGAGTTTTGAAAATGACAAAAAAGAATCTGAGGACTCAAGTCAGCACTCGGAAACTGGTTCTAAAAATTCTCCTGAAACTCAAGAAGATTCCAAAGATGACAAGAGCAGTGTCGAGAGTAAATCTAAAGAAGAACCTTCAGAGAAGAAAAATGAATCGAAGGACGACGTCAATCTCAAAACTGAGAATTCTGAAATAAAAATGACGGGTAAAGAATCAACTAAAGAAGAAAGCACTATTTTAAAAAATAATGAAGACAATAGGGAAGAAAACGTAAGATCCCGAACTTCTGAAAAATCGACAAAGAAGTCCGATCGAGAAGAATCAGAAGGAAAAAAGAGTAATAAGAAAAACTCTAGGAAGGATAAATCTCAATCAAGAAAGGATGCTGGGAGAACTTCTGATATTGGAAAACAAGTTCTAGATTATTCTTTACAGTCTCCAACGAAAACTGAAAAAAGTTCTTCTAAGGAAAATATACAATCCTCAACAGAAAGATCTTCAAAAGACCAACCGGACGTTGATTCTGCTAGGGGAAAATCAGAGGATGTTTCTTCCTATTCAGAATCGCCAGATTTTCCAAGAGAGTCTGAAAACCCGGAAATTAAAAGTAAGAAATCATTTTCTAAAATGAATTAAATTTTATACCGCTAGAACAACCGAAAGGAAAAACTATTTCTGGTAGTTCTGGCGTTAAATAAAATAGTAGCTACTGTACTTTTGCTTTTTGCAATTCAAATAAAAATCCTTAAATAGTACAATTAATACTTTACAGGCGTGGAATCAGAAAAAGACAGGTCTAAAATCGATCAGGGGGATAATCGAATTGATATCGGGGGTTCGGAGAGCTTTCGATTTATAGATGAAAGTTCTTCGAGTTCTCCAAGGTCTTCCAAAATGGCAGAGCGATCGCGGCCTTCAACAGCAAAATCCAAAAGGTTTTCTTCGAAATCTGGAGGAAAGAGGGCTACATTTTTTAACGAAACTTCTGAGGATCGAAATTCTGAGGACCAAAGTGCGATTGTGGCTGTTATTGAAAGTCCAGAGTGGGAAGATGAAGAGGATGAGGAAATTAACAAAGAAATTAGGAAAGCGATTGGGGAAGATGGAAAACAAGATACTGAGCTTGATGATGATGATGGAGTTGGAATTATGAGGGTTTTGCCTAGCACGAGTGAAGAAGAGACTCCAAGAAATTTTGGATTGGGGATTTCCAGGAGACCTGCTACTGAATCTCTTCATCAGGTGAGAAATAATTCTAGAGTAGATATGTATTATGTATAATGTAATCTATGTATATCCAACTAAAACCTGATTTAATAATCACCCTCGAGAAATTATTTCTGTTAGACAAATAGTCGACGCCTTTCTTTGATCTGACTGTAAATTTATGAACCTTTATTCAGGTTAATGAAATGCTGAATTGCAAATAGAGTCTTGCATGTAAACAATCCTTGACTGAAATCTAAATTCCTCTTCAATTCTCTTCAAATCACCTGGAATTATTTTTAATTTCTGACCAGTAATGCACTTTTTAATATTGTTATTCAAAAGGTTCACAGAAAACCTCAAGTGAGATTGACCAGATCGCAAAGTCCTCGCGAGGAGAGAAGAGAGAGGATTCGATTAAAACAAAGGAGAGACAGTGGAGGAAGAGATAGTGGAATCGAACCCAGTCCTAGGGTCTCAAGGATTCCTAGACGCAATATTAAATGTTATCCCAACACCGAGAAGCAGCAATCAGTAAATATGGAAACCATAACGAGGGATGTTCAAATCAGTCTTAGACGATATTATCTCGAGAGGAAAATATTTTTTCAGTTGATGGAATTAAAGAGGCTTCAAATACGTCATGGTAAAGCGAATGAACACGTTTTGGTGAAAAGGCAGGTGGGTCTATCTCTGAAAGTCATTATTTTGAAACGAATTACAAATTATCTTTTGGAAATTAAGAATTTTGACGAATTTCTAATTAAGAAATTTGACGAATAGGTGGAGACATTCAACAAAGCAGGAATGACTGGACCAACACTTGGTGTTGTAAAATACGAGAAGCCTTTAACTTTCCGGTTGGTGATTCAATATTTTTGATAGGAACAAAATAATTTATAGGGATCGATTTTAATCTCTTTTTAATTTTTTATAGGGATTTCGAAAGTTTTCTCTATGACCAACTTAGACGACTTCAAAGAAGACCGGCGACTCCTGATTGGTGCACAAACGCAAAACAATGCACTCAGAAGACACATCGGTGTCATCATGCCACTAGTGCCTACACTTCAGTTCCAATTTATACTTATCGTAGGTCTCATTTATTCAAAATGTAAAACAAAACTGGCTGGTTCAAAATGAATTTCATGAATTCTTTGTAAACTACCGATCAGAATGATCAGTTCACCTGTTTTTCGATAATCGTTTAAGTTTTCTTAAATTTAATGAAATCAAAGATTACATTTTTATATTATCATCAGAGAAAGTATTATTTTTTTTAATTAAGTTAAAAGCTATCAAAATTTTGTTTAAGAAGAGCTCAGGACGATGAAGTCATTTTGTCTATTGTTTAAGAAAATATTTTAAAAAAAGGTCAAATCAATGTTTTATAAAAATATAAATAACTTTCGAAAATATGTTTTCCATGATATATTATGGAGAGATAAGAAATTAAGTGAAAACATTTTATAAAGACATCGTCAATATTATAAACCAGTCATTGAATGTCAATTTTTATAACGACAAATTTGAGAAAAAAATCAGTTATTGTCTCTTAAAAAAACGGGTAACAACACAGAAAAAACAAGGACTGAAAATGTTTACAGCTGAAATCAGTTTTTAAGCTCAATTTCAGTCTTAAGTCAGTTTTTAGTCTTGTTTTAAGACTAATAAATCTAAAAACAAGACTAAAAACTGACTTAAGACTGAAATTCAGCCTAAAAACTGATTTAAGCTGTAAACACTTTCAGTCCTTGTTTTTTCTGTGAACCACTAATAACCACAATTCCTTACACTTATTCGAAATTCAAAATGTAATTGATTGGAAAGGAAATAATTGATTTATTTACGTTACAAATGAATAAACTCATTTTTTGGTGTTAACTTTAAGGGATGTATTCACCCCATGAAAGGAAATGAATAAAAATTCTTTAAAAATAAAAAATGACCTCGTCCTAGGCTCATTTTAAGCAGAATTTTGATAGCTTTTAATTTACCTAAAAAATGTACTCTTTGATGTAATTAAATTTAAGAAAATTTATATAATGATTGAAAAGTAAATGAATCCGCAATTCTGACCAGTAAAATAAATTTTTAGATATTTTTCCCCCAAATTATTTTGAAGCAGCTATTTCTTACTCTAAGAGTTCCTGCTTCAAAAAATTTTGAAAAAATGCAGGAATTCTGAGTAATTATAGAATTAAAGCCATCTGAAGTTTTCGAAAGGAGTCAGTTTGCATAGTTTGATGGTAGATTATAATTGCAGTATGTGGAGGCGTCCCAGAACGAGGGACGAGTCTTCTTCCGAGGATAGAGAGTCGGGGAAAGGGACAAATGACGGTAAACAGCCTAGCATTGAGAAAAAGAAAAAAAAAGAAATTTTTGCCTAGAGGAAAATGAGAAAAATTTAATTTTTATTCAAGATCGTTATTTTATTTGCACTGTTGAGCATGCACATTTGCCTGGTGAATAATTATTTACTTTTGCGACGCAATTAATAATTCATTACTCATGTCGTGTCGCTAAAATATAGGTCTAGCAAATGATAAATGAGAAAATGTACAGAGAAAGAAAAAGAATTAGAATATCACGTTTGAAAAAAAAAAACTTCTTCTCGGAGAATAATTTTTTATTTCAGTTTAGAGAAAATTATTTTTCATTGAAGAATTAATTTAATTTTGCAATTTCACAGAAAATGCTTTATACATGTTTTCCATTTTTGCTATGCTGCTGTTTTCTGTCATCTCTTAATTTTACTCTTGCATTTAAAGTTGATTTAAATTTCAGTACTTTTAAACATTATAGTGGAATTAAATTTTTTATCGACAATTTAATTTTAATTAGGTGGAAGTGACCCACGGAGAGGAAAAACAGGTGATCGCTCTTCCGGCTGAAAGACTGGATCGCACCAAAAGATATTTTGTTACATTCACTGTGAGGGGTGAGACTCAAGAATCAGAGAAGCCTAAGCTGCCCAATAGCGCACAAAGAAACACAAAAAGTGTCTAAATACGCCTTGTAATAAAAATCCACTTGGTTTATATATAATTTAAATGTCAAAAAATTATATATTGTTCATATCGAAATGCGCATAAATAGCTTTGTTTAAATCTTACCAATAAATTATGAAAATTTGTTAACTGGCTTTATTTCTTTTTACAAGGGTGATTTCTTTTTTTTCGGCAAAATTTGCCCCTTTAAAAGTTCCTAATTCTAATAATTAAATAATTAGAAAACGATTGCTTGACCATATGAATAATTGAAATTTAAATATTTATAAATATATTTGGAATATGAGGAAGATGCATTTTATAGAATTAATTTTTTTAATTCAAAAATCCTTTAATTCAAAAATCGTTTAATTCAAAAATCATTTAATTCAAAATTCATATAAAATTCGAAATTTAAATTCGATTCAATAAATCTAGATAAATAAAGAATTCCAAATTTGACTTAGAAGATAAATGCTAAAATTAGTTCGGCAATAGAAATATTTTATTGCACTTCTATATAGCTTCTCCTAATATTATAACGTTTTAGAAAATAAATCACGAACCCTTGTCTATTTTTAAATCGCGATTGACGTGTTTTGATAGTTTCTCATTTCATACATAGTTGCCTTAATATCGATCTCAAGTGACGTAGTTTCGCGCACATGTAACAGGCCACAGTTCAGTCAGAGGTGTATTGTTAACATCGACAGAGTGGTTGTTTTAAAATAATGTGCTTAAAATTCAACTCAACAAAAAGAAGAAATAAAGAGCTAATAATGAAAGTCGATCTTCAAGTGAAGTTTGAAGTTTGTTATTTTCTGTAAAGAAGACTCAACGCATGGACAAATGGCTCCAAGATAGGAAGCTCTGGCTTTTTGGGAGCACACTTCCCCTGCTCCCACGAAGGTAAATTTGTAGCATAACAACCTATTAAAACTTCCTAAATTCTAATTTTTTTCAATTTTATCCTGTATCAAAATTCAAAATTAATAAATCAAATTATATCACCTGAAAACTATTTTAAATAATACAATTTTAGATCAGGATCCAATTACCTCTCAAATTTGTTTCAATTTTGATTTGGGCTTAAATTTTACATTAGAAATTGATTTTCTAAATTAAAAATTGATTTTTTTCTTTTTTTTTTTTTAGTAGAAATTGTCTTGAGTAATACTTATAATTTTGAGCAACCACATGATTTTTCAATATTATTTTTATCAACTCTGTATAATTATTGTCTTTGTTGCATTAAAGAAATTCAGAACTTTCCTATCTTGAAAAATAGTAAAAATGACATGAATAAATAGACAATAAACGACCATGATTATAATGACCTTCATTATAATAATTTATCAGTATTCATCCACCCTCTGTAAAAGTGTAAACAGTTTTATTGAAAAGTCACCAATGCCTATTTAGAAAACTTTTATATCAAAAGTGAAGTTCTATTTTCTATTTTACGTAATTCTATCTAAATATCAAAATAATAAATTAATTTTATTTTAAATCCAAAGTAAACCAATATTTTTGACAATTTAATCTTTAAGACGATTTCTTAAGCTAGCACCACTTATTTTTAAAATCTCTACTGAATCAGTACTCCTTCTTCGTAGAAATTAAAAAATTTTATTTATGTAATAAATATGGTTAATGAAAAAAAAATTTAATCAATACATAATTGAAATGTGAGATTTAATTTTCATAATTTTAAATAAGAATAACTAACCCATTATCAAACTTGACTGAACCTCTTTTAGGATTAATGTTTAAAATCCTATCTTGTGTAAAATATGCAAAATATGGTATTATTGTGAGTTGAAATATCACCCTGCAAAAGTCGTTCAAACTCATGTTCCCTGACGAAGAAATATCGATTGTCAATAATCAAGCAACAAGCTCGTATGACCAGTGTTTCTCGGCATGTTCCCCGACGTGGTTGTTTCTATAACAAGGCTAAATGAACTTCTTTTTTGGATTTTTGTACGTATTACACAACATTTTCCATTTGTCCCATTTTTCCGTAAAAACAAAAAAAATCAACCATAAATATGAAACATTAAACTAATAAAACGTATAGATAATAGATATAGTTTAACTAAAAGCCTTGAAATTTGTTATTTTTATTTCTACTTAAAAAAAATCAATTTATTCCACTAACGACTTTTCCAGACTTGGAAAACATTTGTTTTTTTCTTTTTTCAATAATCAATATTTGGAATAAACAGAACAAATTCTTTCAAAAAATCGTATTGAACGAAATTTGAGTTCGAAAAACTAATTTCAAAAATTATAATATTATCATATGATTTTATTATATTTATCATATTATTTTATTATAAAGTAACAAATTGAAAATACTATAAAAGTATAGTATAACAGTATAAGACAGTAAAAGTATATTAACACTATACTTTTGTAGTATATTTTCAAAAAAGTTACTCATAGGTCACTATAGTAACTAAAGTTACTAATAAAGTTCAAAGTGACTAAAGTTACTCATAGTGTGACTTGTGAGTAACTTTTTTTCGATCGATACATGGATTTCAAGTTTCAAAAACTTGAAAGTTAGAACTTGAAGTTCTTCTTAGATTATAGACTAGGAATAATTAATTTTAGAATTTATAAATATGAGCTGCAAACCCGCGACACTGCAATGCAGGAGCAACTCGTGGCAGAGTCGGAGCAAGCTCCTGACACTCCGCCTTTTTCCAAAAATCAGTTCGATATACTGGCATTCCGATGGAATGCGTATCAGATATCAAGCTGATAAGAACAGATACTACACTTTGATCTTAGCCATGTGGCCGAGAAGCGATACTGTGAGTTGTTTTTCGCGCGATTATAAGCACTTAAAAGTTTATTTTGGTTGCGGGAAAGAACGCAATGCGATCTTAGCGGAATTCGACCGAAACTCCAACCCCACTCTCACTGAATTTACCATATAGGCCATATAGGCCATATAGCAACCGCTTGTATACATATATATATGTTCTTATAGAATGTATGTAACTACAGATGCATTTTTTTTTATAACGATATTTATCAGGGGCGTATCAACGGAATTTTTCGTGGGGGGGGCAAATGAGAATTTCAAATTTTTAAATATTAACTTGCAATATATATTCAAAATATGAAATAATTTTAAAGATAATATTTAATGCGATGGGAATAAAAAAAATCAAAATCACTTGATTTCGAGTGGGGGGGGGGCAAAATAACTATACTGCCCCCATCCAAACTTATGGGGGGCAGCTGCCCCCCCCCATTGCTACGCCACTGATATTTACTGATTTTTTATGAATAAAAAAATAATTCTTTAAATCTATTTTTCTTCTTTGACTTCAAATATGTATTTTTTGGCATTTTTTGAATAAAATTTCTCTGAGAGAAGTTCATTTACAATTAACATTAACAAAATATCAATTTATCATTTAGTATACATATTTCCAATACATACTGAATTTTCATATATAACAAACTTTGTTAAATCGAAAAATCTCAGAATTAAATAATTAGTAGAACATTCTTTCACTTATAATTTTTAAAAATTATATGTATATACATATATGTATATATGTATACCTACGTATATAAAAGCATATGAAAGTATGTAACAAAATTAAATCTGAATGTCAGTGTCACTTTTGATCGATATGTTATAATATATTTTTATAAACGTTTATAAATTTTGATTATTTATGGGTGATTTCGGTTTTACTGATCGCTGGATCTGAATGACAAAGCTTTCGTGAAATCATCATTTAAATGTGATAATGAGATGGTCAATGATTTAAGGTTTGCTAAATATCGAGAATGGCTTCCACAATGGTGAGATTGCAGGGTAAAATATAGAATATATTTCATAATTTTCGTTTCGTTTTAAAATACGTATTTAAAAAAAAATAATAATACTGAAGATTTAAATTGTTAAATTGAAAAAGAAAAGCAACATATAATTTTATTCGAATCATTAAAAAGATATTATCCAACCGATATTAGAACCAATTGAAATTATTTAATTTAAGAATAAAATACTTTTATTTATATGTATAGGAAGAGTCTTGCGGATTTATTTTATATTAATTGAATTTCATAATTTGAATAAATAAGAAATTTAAATAGTGATTCCGGGAAGTTCTTTAAAATCCTCGTTAAAATAATGACATTGCGCTTGCGTATTTTCAAGAAAGTCAAACCTCTAGGGGAGCTTGACCCTTGGTCACTGATGAGACTGAAGGCAGTCAGGCTTTTAGCCCCCAGAGAAATAGTATGCTTTTTACTCAACAATTTTCCTTACCATGTCTAGCCAAATATAAAAAGTGTGTATCATTAAAAAATCTAATTTTCATTAAATATCTAATTAATAAAATTAATTAATCCAACAAATTTACTTTAAAAATGACAAAAAGAATGGTTTCTACTCAAAATTATAATGTCCAAATTCAGAAGTCATTTAAACAATTAAAATAAAATTCACTATCTAAGATAAATTGAAATTTTCTTTCAAATTTGATTTAAGGTCGCGTGCGCCAAGCAAGAGTATGGAAAGATATGAAAGACTCGCACGTCTTGGTGAAGGAAGCTATGGGGTCGTCTTCCAATGCAGAGACAGGCAAACAGGAAGACTCGTGGCTGTTAAAAAATTTCAACAGACGGAAGATGATCCTCTCATTAGAAAGATTGCCCTCAGAGAAATACGTCTTCTCAAGGTTGGTAAATAATTCTAAAATCTCCGGGTCAAGATTTAAAACAAATGGAAGAAATTAGATAACAGTTTTGAATTTTTCAATCGCAAACTAAATTATTTCAAAACTTAAAATTTTCAGAATATCCGAAGACTTAAAAAACAATTTTATTTTAAATATGAGAGCAAAAAATGGCACTTCGATTTTCAAGATATTTCCAAGTTGTACGAAATAGAAAAATGTCCAATATAAAAAAATTTTAATAATTGATTAAAAATATAATTATTAATGTCAATTCATTTCAAGGTCATCGAATAATGATAAACAAAATTTAAGCTCAATTTCCTATATAGGTAGACTGACAATTTAAGAGTTACAATTCCTGGAGGGTGAATGACCCTAAGGACCTAAGTCTTAGCATTCTCTTCAGAATCGAGTGGATAAAAATTTCCCTAGCTATAGTAAAAACACCAATAAACGAACGACAATAAACTTTATCAGCACTGCAATCTATTCGTTTTCTGCAGTGCCCTTTAAAAAACCTGCTTGTCTACGTGCAGGAAATTTTTACGAATTAACCGACCCACACAAAAGCATGTGAGACGTACTCAACTAGCCACTGGTCAATAACACTGCACGGTCAATATCTTCGCGTGCTCTGTACTTACTCCTCATATTATAATTTCTCCCCTTATCAACTTTCTATAGTAAGAAAATTATATTATTCCAATTTAATTTCTCTTTTGTTTTTCTTTATATGAAAAGTCATTTTATTTAAAAGTTATTTGTTGGAACCAAGTTCCAATCTAAAAACTCGATTTCCTCATTTTACTTAACAAATATTAAAATTTGAATTTTTTCTCTCTGTAGAATTAATCACTTTTTTAACTATAATTATGCGTACAGATCGAAAAAATATATAATTCAAATATTTTTTAATTAAAATGAAAATATTCAATTTTGAAGTCAGATTTTGAATTCTTCGTATTATGCAAAAAGTATTGAAACTAAATATTTTTTCGCTCTGTATACAATCTTAAATTTGAAAGAAGATTAGTGCTTCAGAAAGAAAAAATATTTATTTATCATTTTCGCTGAGTAAAATGAAGAATAGAATATGATACGGTTGGTAAATAATTAAGTGATATTTTACCATTTGCCCTTAAATCGTGGAATTTATAAAATCCAGAATAGCTAAGTATTAGATTATTCAATATTAAACTTGACGGAAATAAATCAGACCTTTAAGATAGTATTATTTTTTTAAATTAGTCCCTCGCCTTGAAACGAGTGCTAATCGAGAGCCTTTGACATTTTCTTTAACGCCAAGGATTTTTGCTCGTGCATATAAACTAGAGTCAAGAGTAAAATCGCTGCTAGAGATCACGAATAAGTATGACTATGCATACCTATACATCCTAGAGAATTTAAGTTTCTGCAGGATGACTTATAGATGCATACATTCAGCCAAGATCGCGTGCAAAGATTAAGTCAAAATGAACTTTTCGTGAAGAGGAAAATGGAAAGAAACCATAGAAGGTTCTAGTTTTTACGTTCAACGATTCCTTTAATATTCATTGCTGAAAGTCAATTATTCATGTCTAGATATTTTCAGTTAAAGGTGTTGGACTCAAATGTCAAACTCAAAATTCTATTCTCCATTTTACTCAACGAAAATTATAGATAAATATTTTTTCGTTCTGTAGCGCTAATATTTTTTCAAATATAAAACTGCGTACAGAGCGAAAAAATATTTAATTTCTATGCTTTT
>UCOH01011434.1:0-41352 GCA_900474275.1 Synergus japonicus | reverse complement strand
TACAATTTTCGTTGAGTAAAATGGAGAATAGAATCTGGAACTTAACACTTGGGTCCAACGCCCTTAAAACAATATTAAAATATAAAATAAACAGTTCAATCTTAAACTCACATCGAACCAATTGACTGCATAGAAAAGAGTGATATAAATTCCTGAGAATTGTTGAAAAAGGAAGAACAAAAATAGAATAAGCATTGGTTTCCATCCTGTCGGTTTGAGAAAAGCTCTCAATTTGGAAGAAAAACCCCCATGCTTGCTTCTTCGTTGATTACTCAATCTAATCTCATTTTCCTTCATAATCGTCGTAAACTGTGCTTCGAGTCCCGACACTTTGCTAGCATCTTCGAATTTGTAAAACCTTGAAAGGAAAAAAAGTCGAAATTAATAAAACAGAAAATCTCTAAATTCTAAAACATCTCTAAATTTGAATTGAAAATTTCTTTTCTCACCATTCTAAACTTTTTCTAGCTTCATCGATCCTGCCTTTCATCACAAGCCAAACAGGAGATTCAGGGACGATAAGTTGAATAAGAAAAACAGGAATGACTGCGAAAATTATGCTGAACCAGGCGACGAGTCTCCAGTTCAAAAAGGCACCCATTAAGTAGGCAAGAAGCATTCCAAAGGAGGCCAATGTGGGACCAAAGGACATCAAGGCTCCTCTCAATTCTGGCCTTGCAACCTCGGTTATATAGACGATTGCTGGAGAAGATGCTAAGGCTGTTGCTAATCCTGCCAGGACTCGACCAATGAAAATCATCGGGAGATTTTGTGCTGATGCTATGAGGATATATCCTGCCACACAGGGAATTACTCCAACTTGAAGAGTTCTGATTCTTCCGATAGATTCCATCAGAAAACTTCCTATAAAGGCGCCAATTGGAGTACATAGGATCACAATACTGGCTGTAAGAAAAAAATTATTATTATTATTTTTAGCTCTCTGATTTTAAATTATTAATTAGGTTCCATTTTACTCAACGAAAATTATAGATAAATATTTTTTCGTTCTGTAGCGCTAATATTTTTTCAAATATAAAACTGCGTACAGAGCGAAAAAATATTTAATTTCTATGCTTTTTTCATAAAACGAAGAATTCAAAATCTAACGTTAAAACGTTAAAACGCTCTGTACGCATAATTCTAGTTGAAAATTGTTTAATTCTACACAAGGAAAAGATTTCAAATTTAATAATTGTTTAGTAAAATGAAGAAATCGAACATTTAGATTAGTACTTGGCTCCAACATCCTTAATTCTGGTTCGTATTAACAATAATTGTTGGATTTAAGGGTGTTGAGCCAAGTTCTAATCTAAAAATTCGATTTCTTCATTTTACTCAACAAATATTAAATTTGGAATTTTTTCCTTCTGTAGGATTAATCAATTTTTAACTAGAGTTATGCATACAGAGCGAGAAAGTAGCTATTTGAAGTATTTTTTAAGAAAAATGAAAATATTGAATTTTTAAGTGAGATTTTGAATTCTTCGTTTTATGCAAAAAGTATCGAAATTAAATATTTTCTTTCTCTGTACGCAGACTTATATTTGAACCAAAATTAGTGCTACAGAACGAAAAAATATTTATCTATAATTTTCGTTGAGTAAAATGGAGAATTGAATTTTGAGCTTAACACTTGGGTCCAACGCCCTTAATAGTAATTTTAATTTCAATTTCTTTTCAGAATCTTAAGCACCCCAATCTAGTCAACCTACTTGAAGTCTTCAGGCGAAAGCGAAAACTGCATTTGGTCTTTGAATATTGTGAACACACCCTTCTCCACGAAATGGAAAAATATCCTAAGGGTTGCCCTGATCTAACGACTAAACAATTTACTTGGCAAATCTTGCAAGGAATTGCTTATTGTCATAGACTTGGATGTGTTCATAGAGACGTAAAACCAGAAAATATTCTCATCACAGCCGACGGTATTGTAAAACTCTGTGATTTTGGATTTGCAAGGATGTTAAGTCCTGGGGAAAATTACACAGAATATGTAGCAACGAGGTGGTATAGAGCTCCAGAATTATTGGTAGGTTTATTATCATGAAAAATAATCTAAAGTTTTTCCTAAAAGTCAAAAAAAAATTTTAACTTTGTAAACTTTCTAAATTGGAAGACTTAAATTTTCAAAATCAAAGAATAACGAAAGGAGTAAATTGTATAATATGTAATATAATTTCGAAATTCTAGGTGGGTGACACGCAATATGGAACACCAGTCGATGTTTGGGCGATTGGTTGTGTGTTTGCCGAATTAGTTAGAGGAGAGGCACTTTGGCCAGGAAAATCAGATGTCGATCAATTGTACCTGATAAGGAGAACACTAGGTGATCTTCTACCGAGACATATGACTATTTTTCAACAAAATGAATTTTTTGCTGGCGTCACTCTGCCCACTCCGCAATCACTAACTCCAATAGAAAATGCCCTTCCCGAAAGAGCCAGTACTCCAGTGCAGGCAAGTTTTCAGACTTAATTAAAAAGAATTCCATAATCTAAATTTATCTGAAATCAAAAAAATGAGAATATTAAAAAAATAATCACATATCATATTACTTATTGATATAGCAGATTGATTTCCTGAAAAAGTGCCTAAACAAAGATCCAGATGAGAGATGGACTTGTGACCAACTTCTACAACACATGTATTTTGAAAATTTCCACTTCAAAATGCCAGATGTTGAACAGGAGGAATTCGAGAAGCTGAGAAAGTATCGAGATCGATCTAGGGTGAGTTTAATAATTTAAAAGTTTCTAATAATTATTTCCAAAGTGTTATTGATGTTGGAGCCAAGTTTACTCCACAAATATTAAATTTGGAATTTTTTTCCTCTGTAGAATTAATCAATTTCTAACTAAAATTATACGTACAGTGCGAGAAAATATCTAATTCCAATATTTTTCAATTAAAATGAAAATATTCAATTTTGAAGTTAGATTTTGAATTCTTCGTATTATGCAAAGAATATCAAAATAAAATATTTTTTCGCTCTGCATGCAGTCTTATATTTGAAAAAATATTAGCTCTATAGAACGAAAAAAAATTTATTTATAATTTTCGTTGAATAAAATGAAGAATTGAATTTTGAGCTTAACACTCGGCCCAACGCCCTTAATTAAAAAAAATATAGTTAATTTTCAGAATAAAAATTAAAACATTGTTTGATCCTTGAAAATTACAGAATACGAACTACAATCAAATGGTGCTGCCTCAACTTCCAAAAGCTGGGTTGAATTACAATCACACTCATAACGAAAACCGTCCACGAAGCTCGTCTTTGCATCAAACGACCTTCGATCATTTGCCGACTATCAGAGGCTGAAAAAAATCTCAATTGTATTTATAAAATGTGTATACATATTTACTTAATTATTTACTCGAACCTTTTAACTTTACTTTTTAATTGTTCGAAAAAAGTTGCGTTTATCGTTGTATATTAACACGGTTTGTGAGAAAGCGCACTATTTGTCAGCTTTTGAGATTCTCTCTTTATTTATAAAGATTTATTTATTTATTTACTTTGTGAGTCATGTAAAATAAATTTTTATACAAAAAATCTTTATCTACTATATTAATAGCTTTTTAAATATGTCTTGTATTAGAATAAGACAGAAAATGTATTTTATTTTTTATCAATTAAAGCTATTGGATTCATTATCTAATTTCAGAATTCGATTTTCTCAATTTACTTAACAAATATTATAATTAAATATTTTTTAGCTTTAAGGGCGTTGGACCTAAGTGTTAAGCTCAAAATTCAATTCTCCATTTTACTCAACGAAAATTATAAATAAATATTTTTTCACTTTGTAGCACTAATCTTTCTTTAAATATAAGACTGCGTACAGAGTGAAAAAATGTTTTGTTTTGATACTTTTTACATAAAACGAGGAAATCAAAATCTAACTTTAAAATTCAATATTTTTATTTTACTTAAAAAATATTTAAATTAGATATTTTCTCGCTCTGTGCGCATAATTCTAGTTAAAAATTGATTAATCCTACAGAGGGAAAAAATTCCAAATTTAATATTTGTTGAGTAAAATGCAGAAATCGAATTTTTAGATTAGATCTTGCCTCCAACACCCTTAAAATTCATCATTTTATGTAAAAAGTGTTAAAACTAACGATTACAATAATTAAAATAAATGAAGTATTACAATTAATATTTTCATTTTAATCCTTAAATATTAGACGAAAGATTTAGAGTATTGCGAGCGTAATAATCTGAATAATTATCTGAATCTGAAGGATTATCTGTATCTGAATGAGTTTTTTTTTCTTTATGGTGAACTTTGATTTAAATAAGTATCTTTCTCTCGCCACGTAAGATAATCGAATTAAAAATGATTCGAAGGTAGGAAAATTAATATATATAAATACTTTCATTATGCCATAATCTGTTTTTTTAATTAATAATATATATAAAACCCGAAATTGCAAACTTCAAGCTTAAAGAAACTTAGAGATATGTTTCAAGAGTTCGTAGGTTAGGTCTTGAGAGGTTTGCAAAAATATAAATACTTAAAATTTCAATTTATTAAAATATTTTTGAGGACTAAAAGTCAAATAAAATATATAATAGCTTGCATCATTTTTTAAATCAAGATATTATCAATACTTTATATTTCTTTATAAATTGATCCTGATTCTAATCAATTTTATTTTGTACGTTTTTTAAAACCCCCTTTAATTTTGCCAGATAATTTTTTCTCAAATAACAATTTTGAAAACTAAATCGGTGCTATTTTTAAAATACTTTCAGTTGTTGGAGTCGAAACCCCTTCTTTTTGCAGGCAGTCCTATGTTTTTTCATCATGTTCAGGTAATCAAACATTTTTCCAACTAACGTCAAATTGTATCATGTTGAACACGAATCTCGCGATTGAAAGTGTTTTAAATTTTAAAAACCAGAAATCAATTTTATACTAAAGGGTAATCCTAATTCACTAATTCTTTCTCTGCTTTCAAGATTTCAAGATATCAAACACCAACTGACACTCAATTTTCAAATTTCTTTTCAAATTTCTTTTCAAATTCCTCATCTAAAATATTTGCTACTCCTAAGGCCTTAAACACGATTTTCATTCCCTAGTTGCACTTTTCCTTCGCAAAACAATTCTGCACATTTATATCGATTTGAGTTGCCTATATACTTAAACTTGCTCAGTACGTGCACCACCTAGAAATGCAATCAATGTGAAATGTCTAGGCAGAAGTTGTTGGTCCAATAGTTTTTAAACTTTATTATTTGGAGAAAATTATTTTCGCGAATTTCATTGGTTGGCTGCAAAACTAGTACTGCGTTTATTTGTAAGGAGATTCGCATTGTGGTTTAAAAATAAACGAGCATTTTGCGTCTAGTATTAAGGTAGGGGTTTCTCTAAAAATAAGACAGTCGTCTCATGTGTTTAGCGTGATTTTAACTACGAGAGGCTACCAGTACATATTGAGGCAAAAAAGAGGATTGGTCATGCAAACTCAACGATTGTCATCCGGATATGAAATGCCCACCGTTGGGTTAGGAACATGGCAGGTGAATCAACGATTTCAAAAATCTGGTGATGAAATTCTTTAAACTTCTAATTTCAGAATCCTCTTTCTCTCTCTGTTTTAAAATTATTTCTCTTTTCGAAAATCTTTTTTGCAAAAACTGTTTCTCTATACAAAGACAGTTTTATTTTCAAAGTCTATCTCCTTTTCAAAAAAAGGATAAAAATCGAACCACAAAAGAATAAAGTTTAGAAAAAATTTCTCACCAGATAAAAATCCTTTCTATAAAATATGCATTTATTTTTTAAAAAACTTATATATGAGATTACAATAATTCTCTTACTTTAGAAAATCATAGAGAATAAATATAAGAATCTAAACAACTTGTAGGCAAAACCTGAAGAAATTGAGGCAGCAATACTTTCTGCACTGAATAATGGATACAGACATATTGACACAGCTTTTAACTACAAAAATGAAGATGCGATTGGCAAGAGTTTGAAAAAATGGTTCGAGACTGGAGGAAAACGTGAAGACCTTTTCATTACTTCTAAGGTATGTAAAACTTTTTAAAAAATAGTCACGTAACTTAATAAAAATTCTTAATGGCCTTGCTTTAGTTGCCGAGTTATGGAAATAGACCATCAGATGTGGAGAGATTTGCTAAGATGTCTTTAGAAAAACTCGGACTAGAATACCTGGACATGTATTTAATTCACATGCCGTTTGCATTTGTCCTCAATGAGACAGATTTTTCCCCCGCAGTCGGCGAAAATGGTGAATTTATATTAGATAAGTCCAGCAATCCAACCGAAGTCTGGAAGGTCTGTAAACAATAATAATGTTCAATTTGAATTTCCTTTAGTTCACTTATTTCTTATTTCTAACTATTTATAAATTATATTTTGTAGGAAATGGAGAAGTTGGTGGAGAAGGGATATGCAAAATCGATTGGATTAAGTAACTTTAACGAATCACAAATTTTGGAAGTCGTTAACGCAGCGAGTGTCAAGCCGAGTAACTTACAAGTACGATTCGCAATATTTAAAGAATTAAATTGAAAAATTTAACTAAAAAAATGTTTTCCGATTATCTCCACTATTTTTTTGTCCCCAGATTCGAACTTCTAAGTTTTAACATCTTAATTTTTTTGGATTTTAAATATTTCAAAAACAAAAACCTTATTTGTGTCAACTTCCACAACATATTCTCAAAGGCTTACATTTTTTTAGGTGGAGTTGCATGCCTATATTCAACAAAAACCTTTGCGTGAATTCTGTAGATCTCACAACATCACTGTAACGGCATACAGTCCAATAGGATCACCCGGAACAAAGGAGCATTTGCAAACAAAGTACAATTACAGTCCTGATGAATATCCCGATCTGTTGGGACACCCAGTAGTTAAAGAAATTGCTGATAAATACACAAAGACACCTGCACAAGTGCTTCTACGACATTTGGTTCAAGAAGGCATTATCGTCATACCCAAAAGTTCTAACCCCGAAAGAATCAAATCAAACATCGACATATTTAATTTCAATTTATCAGATGAAGATTTAAGACGACTTGATAATCTTGATCGAGGAAGCAAAGGACGAATCTTCACATTCCTCTTTTTCAACGGGTGAGAATTCACAATTTTCTTCATTCTATTTTCTAATTCAGTCATCACAGTACCTATTATCATTACAAAAGGTGATTTTTTAAAATAAAAATCCACAAATGACATAGAATTATCATGTAATTCCAGCACTATTAATTTTTCATAAAATCAACTGAAATTGAGATCAATTGCATCAATTGAAAAAAAGGGTGAAAAGGTGACAAATGTCCTAAATAGGTGAAAAAGGTTAAAAAAAAAAAAGGTAAATAGGTAATCCACCTGTGATGACTGCTTCTTTCTAATTCAATCTATTTTTCATTTTAAAAATAAATTCTCATTTATGATTTTCAGAGTCGAGAATCATCCCCACTATCCCTTCAGGAGCGAATTATAACACGAACTAGAGAGCCTACCAGCTGAGGCACAGTTGGAATCATTGGAACAACTTTTCTTCGATATTGATGGGTGTAATATAACGTGGGCGCGATCATTAATTTACCAAATGCAGATCGATGGTAAGTGCGTCTTATATCGATAATCGCGAGTGATGAGGGGAATTTTCAATAAATATATGTATTGTACAAAATAACTCAGTGATTGTATTGCAAGATGGTAAATACATGAAAATCACAACTGATAATAAAATACATATATTAAAATTTAATGTCAGTATTATAAAAAATCACAAAGTTTTTTATAAAATCTAACTTCACGAAACATGTCTACAATTAAAATTTTAGGCGCCTCTGCGATAACTTCCGATTTCGGTTACCACATAGCTTACTGGAGAAGGAATGTTGTCTCAACTCTGTCTAGAGAATCTCTAACACAAACAACAGAAGAATTTCCACGGATGTGTAAATAAAAGCATTCCTTACCGATTAAAAAAGCCTGAACAACATTTTGCGTTGCATACGATGCTGAAGTTCTCCACGGCGAATCATTGTATGTATCACCTTGTAAATAGCACGTTCCGGAAGATCCTGTTTGAGAAAATCGTTGACGACATTTTGTTCTGAGGTACAGGTACCAATTGCAAAACGCTTTTTCAGTTGTTTCTCGATACGAACCAATATCTCGTTGTCTTCTTCGGAAGTAAAACCTTCAGCACCTGTGAAAAAGGGAATAATTGTTATAGTTTAGCGAATAAATTCCGCGATAATAAAAAGCACTATCGTTAGCTCGAAAATCGATTTCTAACTTCCCTTATTTGCCAATAAAAATAGTCACCTGCTAAAGATCCACTCATTGCAGCATCCAAGGTAGAAACTTGGAAAAGTCGAAGAGCCTCGTTCACATGAACCTCGGTAGCAAAAGGCTCGAGTCTCATTTTCGCTAAAGATTCTGAAATTCTTATAATCGCTTCCAGTTGACGAACCGTGATTGGAATAGCATTTCTCTTTTCCGTGTCTCGTTCATGCTCTCGACTTCCGGCTCTCATCATGACATATCTATTTTTTAATTTGTCACCTGCATCTTTATCCAATCTTGGCCCGCATCGCCTAATGAAAATTAAATTTTTTATAAAGATTAAACATTAATTAATTAATTAATTAATTAATTAAATTATTGAAAATTTACATTCTGCAGTAGTGGATATATTTCTTTAAAGTTGCCAAGGGCAATTCTCCCTCAGCAGATTCTTCCGTGATTTGACCAGCATTCGCATGAATTCCCATAACGTGCTTTGCGATTTTGATATCTCTCTCTTCCTCGTGTTCGTCTTTGACAATAAAGATCATGTCAAAACGGGACAAAATCGTAGGCATGAAGTCAATGTTCTCCTCTCCTTTGGTATCGTCCCAACGACCAAAAATTGAATTCGCAGCTGCAAGAACGGAACATCGAGTATTCAAAGAAGTTGTGATTCCCGCTTTTGCGATCGAAATTGTCTGCTGTTCCATCGCCTCGTGGATAGCCACTCTGTCATCTTCTTTCATCTTATCAAACTCATCAATGCAAACTACCCCTCCATCTGCTAAAACCATTGCTCCTCCTTCCATCACGAAATTTCTCTGTGTGAAGAAAAATTTTCAAACCGAAAATTATAGGAAGTTCAATATCATAAAAGTACAATAGCTGACAATAGTAATACATAAAAGAATTATTTTATACCGTGACAGGATCTCTAGTAACGGAAGCAGTGAGACCAGCAGCGGAACTTCCTTTTCCTGATGTGTACACACCGACAGGAGAAACAGTTTCAACGAATTTTAACAATTGGGATTTCGCAGTTCCTGGATCTCCAAGCATTAAGACATTTATGTCTCCCCTTCTACAAAGTCCGTCGGGCATTTTTTTTCGAGATCCTCCGAATAGCAAACATGCTATGGCTTTTTTTATATCCACAGAGCCAAGAATACTGGGAGCAATACTCATTGCGATCTTGTCGTAGATGAGCGGATCTGTTGCGAGTCTTCTAAATAAGTCTTCTTCTTCCTGAGTGACTGGTGGATGAGTTCCTAAAAAAAAAGCAGACACAATAATTTAATAACACATTTAATCATTTGCTAAATTATTTCAAATTTAAACATTTATATCTTACCGACTCCAGTATTTTCTCCATCAACATTGATTCCAACAACTCGTATATAAGGAGCACGAACTCCTACCAGAGCTTTATCCTTTCTTCTGCTATTACCTTCGGCTTTAGCAACTTTCTTGATAGAGTAAATTCCCAAGATAAGGACTCGATTTCCAGGAACGACACGATCGCACAAATATCGTTCACAATAAAGATGCATATGTCTCGGCATTTCTCCTTGGGGAATATGATCTGGGAGTTCTTGCAGCTTGAGAACTTGAAAATCAACGCAATGACATTTGTCCGGCATTATGAAGAATGGATCTAAGGGACATTTTGGTCGACCTGCTTGCTCCCTGGTAATTAAAAAAAAAACAGTTTCAAATTGGATATAAAATGCAAAAAGATTTTTTATTTATAAAAAGAGCCATTTTTTAACTTACGTAGTGCAACTTCTGGGCAAAATGTAACCTTCTAAACCAGGTTTTATTGAAATGTTGGTTTGAACGTTTCTACAACTTCGACATTGAATTGCTATCTTCGTCGCCTTTGATCTAATTCCTGAGGCAGAAACTATTATTCCAGGAATTTTAACCAATTTAGAAACTACATCAGGCTGAAAAAAAAATCAAAAAGAGAGAATTGTAGTGAAAGGTAAATAAAATTTAGTTTGATACATTATGTTTCTTCTAATATGATCATTGTTAAAAAATATGTAATTCACTAAAATATTTAATAGATATTTAAATATAGTATATTATGGATATTGGCGTACCTTCATTCCTCTCAACGAAACTGGAAGACCATCAGAAGTCAAAAGCACTTGAATATCTTCAACTTTCTCCTCACCTTCCAATCTTGGTGCTGTGAGTTCGTCAGCAATGCTCTTTGCAGCTTCTTCGAACAATGGTAAATATTCGGTTGGTTGTTTATAAACTTTTTCAGCGAGAGATTCATCGAAAGCAGACAAATCTTCCAAGTTGACTTCAATCCAGAACTGTCCGAGATTGTAATTTCGTTTCAAAGCATCTCTGTAAAATTAGAAAACTTGTTGGTTTAAGTTTGTTTCAATTTTTTGTCACCTATTTATCTTTTTTAATGACAATAGATATAGTAATGACTATATTATAAAACAGTAACAACTGTATCTTCCCCTTGCAAAATTCAGGGAGCATGAAACAAAGTAACGCGTTCAACAAAGCGAATATTGTCAAAATGCAATAAACAAATTATCAGATAGTAAAAAATAGAATAATTACCGATATTTGTAGTTAAAATTGCCTTCATGAAACTGACGAATGAATTCTTTCAACTTCTTTTTGGCCCCTTGCAAATTTGCTTGATTTTCTTGATTCTGTTCTCCATCAACAGAAAAGTTGTCGGAGAAAAATATTCCGGGATCATCAAAACCTTCCATTTCTCCCTAATTTAATAAAAAAATAAGAATGTAAACACTTTAGTTATGTTTATAGTTCAGATCAAGTGAAAAACATTAAAAAAACACGCAACAAGTCCACAGACGACGGCTGCGACAAGAATTTTAGCGGGAAAATAAAATTCTGCCTTGTGTTAATTGATTGAACTACAGAGTGCGTTTAATAATGTGATCGTCGGTAAAGTCATTTCGAATGTTTGACATTTGATTGGTTGCTATTTATTGCGCGAAGTTTAAATTTTAAAATGCTAAAAAATATTTGTATTGTTTATTATAAATAATAGCATTTTAACTTATAAAAATGTCCATCATTTCGAAATTAATGAATCTTGATAAACAATAAAAATTAATTATAAATGCATATTTAAGTTTCAATAAATTTAGAAGCATAGAACGAAAGAAAAAATGCTGGTAAGTAAGGAATCGGATAACTAACACAGGGCCTTAAGCCTTACTCGATCCCTACCTTACCGACATTTTTTTTTCTGCAACCATCTACATGCATCTGATGCATCTGCAACATCTAAATTTAATTGCGATATAAAATTGAAAATTTTTTTACTTAAAAAAAATACCCTAAGGTATATATTATGTACCTTAATGCTTTAATTTTTATTACAGAAATTTTCAATTTGGTAAACTCAAAATAAATTTAGAAGTAACGTTGCAGAGAAAAAGATAATATCTTGTTAATTTAAAAAGATTTTTAAAAACTTCTGTCCCTTATTTAAAATGTATTTTTAAAATGTATTGTTGTCGTATCAACTTATAATAATTATCGGGAATCAATTTTGTGGAATTATTTATTAAAAATTAATCACTGATAATATTGAATTATGAATGATAAGAAACTGTTTATCAATGGATTATGTTTCTTAATCGTTTTTAAGGAATTTTGAGATCTTGTTTTTATCATTTATCCCAAAGTTAACCCTTTAGAAATTTTACACAAATACACGTGCGTGTTACGGGGGAAATAGCCCCGCCCCATCGAGCGAAAACTTAAAAATGCCGCCGCAGCGCAACCGGAATCGATATTCACCGACCCGGTCACGTGGTACAGCCTCGTTGAATTTCGACCAATCCAAGATTAGTATCCTCTTGTCTCGCTCCACCTTACACCCGAGTTTACCCGATGCACCGACTATCTCGGCATCTACTTGCACTCTAAACCGAGCAAGTGACGATCCGATCGTGAAACGAAGAGAGAAAAGCAGTGACGTACTTATTTTTAATTCCACCCTGAACAATTTTCATTTACTACTTAAAAATGTTCATTTGTCTGTTTTACTTATTGAAAAACCTCGAATTTT
Source organism: Synergus japonicus (assembly GCA_900474275.1). Classification (NCBI taxonomy): domain Eukaryota; kingdom Metazoa; phylum Arthropoda; class Insecta; order Hymenoptera; family Cynipidae; genus Synergus; species Synergus japonicus. Next base: position 28,978 of record UCOH01011434.1, on the reverse strand, counting down.
CCATTTGTTCTATTTTCATGATGATTATAAGGAAATATACCATATGAATAATTAAAGCCGTGTGTCAGTTATCCGATCCCTACCTTATCGGCATTTTTCCCTACATGCCATTTTTACATTTCTTGAGATATCCACTTTAAAAATTCTAAAATAAAATTAAATACACGTTTGTCTAGTCCTTATTCACATTTATAAAAAAGAATTTAAAAAATTGTTATTTTTTTCTATTTGTTATGTCAATATTTTTTTTTAAACATCGATTTTTATGTGAAAAAATTCTCATTAGCCTCGCTGGGAATCGAAACCAGGTTTTCAGATTGCCGCTCTGGTATTCTACTCACTAAGCTACACATAACAAAACTGTTCAATAAAAATTAACATTTAAAAAATTAAAAATTAACACTTTGTTCTTCATTTTGATTAAATAGCAAAAATATTTGTTTCCTTACAGAGGAAGTACTAATAATTTTCCTTACATTAGCTTTAAAATGTGCCAATTTAAAATCTATATTTTGTTATAACGGCTTTGACTTACAATAATTAGAAATTTGTAAAAAGTAAATCCTCAAGTAAAGTAAATAATAATAATAAATCATCCAGTAAAATAAATAAGATTTATTATTATTATTTCATGCACAAAAAGTGCATGAAATTCTTTATTTACATTCCCGTTTTGCAGGTTGCTCAGGGTATCCATCGTACTAATTACGCTACTGGGACTGAGAAACGAAAGACCGAGGGAACAAGCATCAGAGCCAACGAGTACGTTAGTCTGGTTTGGTCTGGTTAGTCTAGTCCGTCACTCCGTCCGCCAATCCACGGCACTCCGCGGCTGAAAGCGTGTTGAATTTGAATGTTGTTCGGGATTAGTGGTACGTCATCCACCGTTGCTTTCTGGTTTATGAAATTTGCATAAACTCGTGCTCCAAAAAACCATCATCAGAAACAAGCCCAGTAACCATCAATGCTCGAAAACCTAAACAACTCTCATAATCACTCCAATACCTCAGCAATCTCTCTCTCCAGTTTATCTATCGATGATTGCGAGATACGAGACTAGTCCTGCCCACGTAGTGCGTGTGATCTCAGTACCGGCTCTAAGGAACGAATTTATAATTCGAAAAAGTGGTTAGTGAATACAATATCAAGTGCTCCGATGAACAAGACATCCAGAATTGATAAAATCTAGAGCATGTGGACTATTTCTAGAAGTTGGAGTGTCTAGACTACTTTTAGAAGAATCTTTTAGATTCTTCTAAAATTGAGGGTGTTTCATCGAGGGAAGAAAGAATAGCGTGCATCGCTTTCGCCTCGGCGTCTTGAAACCCGTCGCTCACCAACAAGGAACAAGCAGGCAAGGCGGACACGCACACTCACGCACTCTCCAAGCCCTCATTCCGTCTCCTTCTGACCGTCTGCTCCATTCTGTTTTCTCGTTTCCTTACCCCGCCCCTTTTCGCCCTTCTCATCTCTTTTTTTACATCGCAGGCTCTTTGAATCAAACATCACGCAACCATGCCATCCTCGATAAATGGGGACCGCTCGGATTGAAGTATTCCACGAGAAGGGCAAGTCCTAGTATGGAAGAGGGCCAGCTGATGACAGAACTTCCGGCGTTAACGCCGACTCGAGGGGCGACTCTGATACACCGTTCGGGACACTGTTACCAACTCCATCGTCCTCACCTGGTGGTCTCGTCGCCACCGCACAAGAAGCAGAAGCCGAAGAACGAAGCGACGGACTCGCTGGACTCGGCCGCGGCCGCGGTTGCGAAGGTCGTGGCCGCGGCGAATACTCGCCAGGAAAGCGGGACGATAACAGCCACAAAAAGGTCCGCCCCGACCTCTACACACCTGTGTCTAACTCATATCGAGGGCCCGACTTCGAAACGTCCCCGAATCCAAACCACATCTCTCTGCAGCACCAGCAGCACACACGTTACAAATTTGTATCCCGAAATCCTGGCACACATCTTCAGCTACCTGGATGTGAAAGAAAGGGGTCGAGCTGCACAAGTTTGCTCAGCTTGGAGGGATGCAGCTTATCACAAGTCTGTGTGGCGAGGGGTCGAGGCAAAGCTGCACCTGCGGAGACAGGCACCAGCACTTTTCTCGAGTTTGGTGAGAAGGGGCATCAAGAGGGTGCAAGTGCTTTCACTGAAAAAAGGACTCGGAGAAGTCTTCAAGGGGATGCCGAATCTAGAAGCCCTTAGTCTCTCGGGATGTTTTAGTGTCACAGACTCAGGATTGACGAATGCTCTAACTCAGGAATTTCCTGTGTTGACGGAGTTAAATTTGTCGTTGTGCAAGCAGGTGACGGACGCCTCAGTGGAAAAAATAGCGCAGTATTTGAAGAATCTGGAGAATTTGCAATTAGGGGGTTGTGGCAATCTATCAAACAATGGCTTAATGCTCATTGCTTGGGGATTGAAGAAATTAAAGAAATTAGATTTGAGGAGTTGTTGGCACATTTCCGATCTTGGAATAGCTAATCTCGCGGGGCTGAATAAGGACAGCGCGTTTGGTAATCTTCCTCTAGAGTATTTAGGACTTCAGGATTGTCAGAAGCTGACAGACGAATCTTTAAGATACGTGTCCGTTGGTTTGACAACACTAAAGTCGATCAATCTATCCTTCTCGTGTTTCACGGACTCGGGTCTTAAGTATTTGGCGAAGATGCCGAGTTTGCGGGAGTTAGATTTAAGATCCTGTGACAACATCTCAGAAATCGGGATGGCGTATCTGGCTGAAGGTGGGAGCAGAATCTCGTCATTGGATGTGTCGTTTTGCGACAAGATCGGAGACCAGGCTCTGGTGCATATAAGTCAAGGTTTATTTAATCTGAAGTTCCTGTCGCTCTCGGCCTGCCAGGTCAGCGATGAGGGGATCTGTAAGATAGCCAAGTCTCTGCAGGATCTAGAGACCCTGAACATTGGACAGTGTAGTAAAATAACGGACAAAGGACTGCATACGATTGCAGATAGTATGAAACATTTAAAGTGCATCGATCTGTACGGGTGCACGAGGATCACGACAAATGGTTTGGAAAGAATCATGAAGCTACCACAACTCAGCACACTGAATCTAGGACTGTGGCATGTACGGTGATAGTGGTTTCCCGGCGACTCAAAGAGAGAATGGTACGTATCTGACTGCGTGCACCACGTCGCGCACACACGTGCGCGAACACGTGATTTTATTTCTCGCACTCTTCTTTTTTTCAAATCGAGGCAACCACGCTTGCTGCCCTGCGGTGGGAGCTGATAGGGTTTGCTTCGAATTCTTTTTTTGTGGATCAGAGTTTTTATTTGGTTTTATGACTTTATGAGTTTATATCGAAAGGTTTGAGGGGTTTATTCGATTTTTTTCAATGGCTCTCTCAATCTGAATTAGTAAGAATTTAACTAATTGAATTAGTAGTCTTATATTTGATTACTGAATTAGTCTCATTTCTCCACTTTCTAATCAATGGAATATTTTGATCCGCCTATTACCAAAATTAATTAGTAAGAACAATTAGACAAGGCCAAGGTGTAACTAAAATTTAGTTACACCTTTCAAGATCTTCAATCTTACTATATTGAATAATTTATTGTTTACAATGAATTGTTCATCGGGCATCAATATTATTAAATCTTTTGTATAAATAACTATATTATTTTAAAAAAAATTTAGAGAATTTCAAAAAATTTGGAGTAATTTTAAAGACTTTGTGGATCTGTCGGGGATTTTGTGGAATTTTAAGGACTTAAATTGATGTTTGTGGAAATTTGAGGGAAAATATTCAATTATATTCGGATGGAGGAACCAAATCAAATGGTCTTTACCGAATCAACTAATTAAGATTTAGAGGCGTTATTCTTCCTATAGAAATTCTAAGATTAAGGGCATGTGGTAATTACCATAAAAGCAAATTTAGTTTTGCCAACGTTACGCTCGCAATAATAAACATTTTTTGCTAAGACTAGGCTGCTTACCTTCGTTTCGCGCAGAAGGAGGTAAATGGACTAGTTTTAGTGAAATATGTTTATTACATATTGCAAGCGTAAGATTGGTGAAACTAAATGGTAAAGTATCACATATCCTAAAGCTTTTAAAATTAAGGAGTATTCTATTTGGAAATCCATTTTAAATTTCTGTAGATTTAAATCTAAAACTCTATCTAAAAAATATTTCCTTATCTAACATTTTTGAATTTCTCACCTGAAAATTGTTTAATTTAGAAACCATAAATGATTATATAACTTGATTCTGATTCTGTTTTTAGTAAAATTTAAAAAATTGTCTATCTATTTACATATTATCAATATGTAAATAAATTTGTAATTGGTCTATTATTCACAATTACTATTTATTTATTCAGAAAATAGTCTCTGTACAGTTATGCAATCATGAGAATAATACTTATCATTCTGAATTGTAATTTGGTTTCTTCAATTCAATGATTTGTAGAAACAGTAAAAACCATTAAAACTACTTTTATCAGATACAAATTTAAAGATTACAAATATTCCTATTTTTAACTAAAGTAAACGAAGAGATAACAAGTATATTATAGGTAAAATACCGAAGCCTGAAGTTTTAAACTAAAATTATAATTATTAGTCCCATATTTCTAGATACAAATCAGTATTCTCTAACTTTCTAAAATCCGAGTCGAAATTTAAATAATACTGCAAGATTCAAGATTTTCTAAAATTTACATACGGAAATTTTTTACTGCTCTGAATGCTGTCACGCTTAATTCGCAGAAGGATTAACTTCAATAATTTGTCGTTTTAACGGTGAATCGTCCTGCATTATTGTTTACTTAGGACTTCCAATTAGGTAGGGTACTTACCATAGAAAAGGGCTGGACCCAATCCACTGGAGACTTGAGTTGATCCCTGAAATTTCATAAAATTTACTGTCCTGCAGGTTCAATTTTTCATCTCATCTGTATTTACAAGCTGAAAATCATAAACGAAAGATTTTGGTACTTTACACCTTAATTTTAACAGCTTAACAATCCCCGTTCTAAACAGAAATTTCCTAGTTGGGATTGGCAAGGGCCAGACTTTAGGACTCTATTTATTGTTGGAAAGTCAGGCTAGGTAAAAAAAATTCCCTTGGGATTCCAAATGGCTAAAATCGTGTCTAAAATATTCCATCATCTTTTTTCTTAATTATTTTTTATTGTTTTGTGAGAGTCTGGAATTTGACCTGAAAGTGATGTTAAAGTTCTGATCGTTCAAGTGATTGAATCTTTGTATCTATATTAATTGCCTTTTAATTTAATAGAAAGAGAGTTGTAACAATATTTCTGGATAAAATTGAATTGGAAAAAAATATTTAGTTCATTTGAATGTTCAGAATTTCTGCTGCATGAAAGTGAATGATTTCAGTACATAATTATTAATGTACAAATGACAAATAAATATGAAAATTTTATCAGTGAAATTGAAAATTTCACATTCACTCATATTTATAGATTTTTGACTCCGAAGAGAGAACATGTTTTACGTCAAGTGGAACGTGTATGACCAGTTTCTCGCAATTTATGTAAACGTTGTAACCAAGCAGACCCTCTGTCACGAGACAGCGTAACGAATGCTAATCTAATTTGACCAACTTTTATGTAAGCGAAATATGGCCTGCACATAGTACGTCAACAATTAGTTGGAATTAATTGAAATATGCGTGAGAAGCGAGAAATATTTAAATTTTTAATAAACGTCATTCTCAAGTTAACAGTTAAATTAATAGAAATGAAAAAGTACTTTCTCTTGTCTTACACTAAGAAAAAAATACTCAGAAATCAATAAATATTTTTTTGATTCAATAGATCTCGTTCAAAAGCAGATATTTTAATATTTTATTGATTCAAAAGTATATTTATTGATTTCCGAGTATTTTTTCTCAATATTCTTCATCTTCAATTAGAGAATTTTATCTACATTTATCTCTTTTAAATTGTTTCGTCAGTTACGTAGAACAATTTCTAAAAAAAACGCTTTAGATTCAAGTACGAATGAGTCATTTGTGGTCAATTGGATGAAATCAAAGACCGAAAGTCAAATGCAAGTGTCCTTAGAACTGACTTTCACATTTAATGTAACAAATCAATAATCCGGAAAATGGGAAAAAAATTGGAAAGACCTTGAAAGTTTCTCTCTAGGTTCGGTATATTTTCTAGATTTGTCATAAAAAAATATATGTAATTTCGAAATTAGGAAGTCTTTGCTAATTGCTATCAAATTTTATTCACAAAAAAAAAATAAGACTGGAAGGTCGTTTTCATTATCAGCTATGATTGGAATTTTGATAAAAGAAAGCTGTTTTCTAAATAACAAAGGAATTCCTAAATATGTTTTCCTTGAGTGAAATAAATCTTTAGAAACTTCGGGATTTTGATTTTTCTTTAAAAAAAAAGTTGTCCTGATTAAGTATTTGCATATTCTGAATGAAAATTTCGTTTTAGTGAAGAAACTTGAGATTTTCATTGCAGTTAAAAACTATTTTCTCAAAGTTTTTTATTCTTTTTCTTTTTTGAAATCCTATTTATTTTTGAGACGTGGCTCTGCCCCCTTTCCAGAGCCACCAAAGCTCACGAAGGCTGAAGCTTCGTACAATGGAATGATGAGAAGAAAAAGGATAAAAAGGAATACTTTCCCTCCACCTTTCCAAAGAGATTAAAGTTGAGTATAGAACGGCGCGAGAGAGGAAAACAAAAAGAAGGAAAAAACTAACGAGAGGACAAAAATGTTTACTGTAACGAGAAAATGATCATAGAAAGAAGGTAGAAAATTAGATATAAAAGTTAACTTAGATGGCTTTATTAGAAATAAATAAGCCAAATCGATATAATTAAGGCTTTTTTTATAATTGAATTTAATTAATTAAACTAAGGCCCAAGAAGTCTTCTTCAGATTTTATTATTTTTGTACTCAAGTTCCTTCTTCGAATTTCTCAGTTTTATCTTATCAGTAGAGAAATGAAACCTTCGTGCTTATTTGCAGTCTGATTTCCTACATTTTTGCTGTGGTAGCTGTATTAAAGCCGATTAAAGTAAAAATAAAAAAAAAAATTTGCAAGTACTAAAAATGTGCGAGATTTTATTATTTTTGTACTCAAGTTCCTTCTTTGCATTTTTCAATTTTATCTTATCAGCAGAGAAATGAAACCTTTGTGCTTATTTGCAGTCTGATTTCCTACATTTTTGCTGTGGTAGCTGTATTAAAGCTGATTAAAGTAAAAATAAACAAAAGTTACTAATTTTGCGATACTATATTTCATTTAAACTTTTAGACATTCTGAAAAAGCAAAATCGAGAATTTGAAAAAATACCCGAAAAATAATTTTGTCCCAAAACTTATGTAAATTTTTTTTTATTGGGAATTTGAAATTTTTAGAACTTTGAAAAATCGGATATTTTATAATTTCAGGAAATTGTAACTGGGAATTTTAAATTTGAGTAATTTTCTACTTTCATTAATAAATATTTTCGATATATTTAAAATATGTTAATAAAAATTGGCGGTATTTCTTTAGACATTTAAATTTTGTTTAAATTTAAGTTTTGTCAAGAAGACGTCCCAAAATTAACCACATTTTAGAATATCCTCGGAAGGAAGTGAAATGTCTTAAAATTTACATTGCAAACTTATAAAAACGATGAGTTTGAGAACTGAAATGATATAAATGGTCTAAAGATTGAAATGATATAACAGGTGATTTTAGGAGATATTTTTTGAGTGAAGTGGAATTTTATTATTTCTGATATGTGAGTTGGGTAGTGAGTGAAATATCTTGAGTTGAGGATCGATGGGGGAGTATTTGGTACTGGATCGTATTCACCGGTTCGACAGACGGGTATTCATAGTTCGCAGGTTTAGGTTTTATATACCTGAGTTTTGGAAGATCTTACAATTCAGTGAAATAAAAGGCAAGTTACCTTCACCTTGCCTGGCCTGCCGGCTTGCCGTTGCTTGCATGCCAGCCGCGCCATCCGGTGTGCTGCCGCCGTCGGCGTCGTCGCCGCCGACCCTCTTCTACCCCACCATCCCCACCCCTTTGCCCCTTGCCCCTCGGCCACCAGGACTTTGAATCGCTCCTCTTTACTCATTCTTTGTCCCCACCCACTCTTCCCACCGACCTGCAACCAGCGGACCAGGATAAAACCTGAATTTCAACCGTCTACCTAAACTCGACGACCTCCCGACACGCTGAAAGTTCAGTCCGAAAATTTCTGCTTCGATGACCGACCGGATTTTTCGAAGCCTCGCCGAGCATCAACTCGTCGATATTAAAAGTCCGAAGGAATCTCCTCGCTCGAATATTTCTAGGAAAAAAATTATAGCTCAGGCTCTCGTTTTCGGGAAGCTGAGCTCTGATTCAAAAGATGAAGAGGATTGTTCGATTTTAGGTGGAGTCCTTTTGTGATTTGAAAATTAGAATCTGGGAAATGAGTTTTTTTTAGTCTTGAAGGGTTTAGGTTTGAAATATTACCCTGGATTTTCTCAATTTTCTCGTTTTTTATTTCTTTTTTTTTTATTGGGAACTTAAAGCGGAGAATTAAAAAAGAATGTCAATTTTGAAGCTGATCTAGTTTTAAAACCATCCTAGGAAAAAATCCAAGTTATACGAACATTTTAAAACAATCTTAATTTTGAGAAATCCAACTGGAGAGAACTTAAAGCTTGAAAACGTGAGAGGTTTAATCTATTTTTGTGAAATCTATAGAAATTCCTGCAAAATCCTTATCGATAACTTATCTGAACTCTTAAATATTTTTTTGAATCTATAAAATCAAATGACATTTTTTAGAATCTTTTGAAATTTTTAAAACTGTTTTAAAGTCTTTTTATCTCTTGAAGTTCTCTCAAATTACTTAAAATCTTTGGTGATCCCCTAAAAGTCTTTTTAAAATCCCTTTAAATTTCCCAAGATCGTTTAAAATCTTCTAAAATTCTTTAAGGGCGTGATACTTTGCCATAAGAGCAATTTATTTCACTGACATTTTTCTCTTTTTAGAATTGGAAAGTCGTAAATTTTTTATGTTTGATGTTTAGGGAAACTTTACTTATTTTCCAGCCGTAGTCATTTTGAAACTACTTCGATATTCCCTGATACCTATTTTGAGACTTACAAATTGCTTTTTGTAGTTTTCTTTGGATCCAAATTTAGGACTGTTTAAAGCTCGTAGAATTCAGATATTTTTCTAACTATTTTCTTGTAGCTTCTTTTATAGTACAGGCTATTATTATTATTATTATTTAGGTTTTTTAAAATTTTTTCTTAAATTTTTATTTTATCCTGATTGAATCTTTGAATATCACAGTTAAAGATTATCTAATTCGGAATCATTTTTACATGATTTTTCATTGGCTATTTTTAATTTTTCAATTCCCTGTAATTTAGAATACTTAGATACCTCTTCTAATAAGAAAATAGGTATCTTTATTACTGTGTTTATAGCCTTAAACTCCTACTATTCTATTTAGCGTTGAAAATCAGTTTTATGAAGCTTTAGGTGAATTTTATGAACGATAAATTATATTATGTAAGCTTTACACAATGCCAATTAAGTCTACCCATATAGAAAAATACATGTAATTTATTTAAAATACATAAAATTCGTTATAATAATTATTGAAAACTCAAATGGTTTAATTTTTTAGCACATGAAATCTTATTTGTTTTCTAAACTTATTATTATAAATATTTCAATATATTCCAAAATTCTGAAATATGTAAGAGTCGAAGAATAGTAGATAAAATATAATATCTAATTGTGTATAATAGATGAATAAATGAAACCATGGCTTAGAAAAAGACAAACTAAATTTCTCAAATAAGATAATTGATTCTAATTTTGATTTTTTTCTTCAGTGAATTCAAGTTTTGTGTTTTACACATTTGCCTAAAATTATCCACAAATTACGTATGCATATGCAAAAGGTTAGCACTTTGATAAAATGAGAAACTCGGAAATTTTCTAGTTTCAATATAGTCTGACTTTAATGAGTAAGTTTAAACAGGTTCTCCTGCCAAGAATTCCCAGCAGGATCGGGTACAGTGACGTAGGGTTTAATTGCAATTAGCTAATGGCTGATTAATAATTATTATTCACATTCGTAATTAATAAAAATTTAATTATAAATTTTGCTAGTGATTATTACTAACAATATTAATCACTAGTTAAAACCTTAAATATAAAAATAACAAAATAGCTTCTGTGCAGTTCGTGTAAAAGTGATGTTTAATTTTATTAAATTGGATATTATCTAGTTATAAACAAAATCTAGTTACTTATTAAAGCTTAATAGATTTCTTTCTCATTTCATGAATACCTAATGAACTTTTAATTAAATTTCAAACCACAGACCAGTCTCAGAAAATTCAAAAGAATGAAAGATAAGATATATGTAGGCTTGATTTAAGGAACTTTAAAAGTTCTCGATTGCTCTCTAGTTAAACAAAATTTTCTTCGGTTCTTAAAATCTGGCAAACTTTGCAATCAAAATTCTGGAAGATAAAGAGAATCAGGGAAATCTGAGTAGGTAGGATTCTATTGGTTTCTGAAAATTTTAAAAGATTTTCAATTATTTGAAGGGATTTTAAGAGGTTTATAAGAATTTTAAGGTATTTTAAAGTTCCTAATGGAATTTTAAAAGGTTCCATAACGCTATTTTCGTTGCAAAAATTTCAATTTGAAATACATAGTAAATCATACTAAATTCCAGTTCAGAGTGCAAATTGAATATTTTAAATAGTAAATTCAGTTATTTTCTATTTTACGTGAAGAAAAATGACAGGAAAGCTTCAGGGAAATTTAAAAATTCAATCTTATGGTCACCTTAAAGATATAAAACCATAAAATATTTTAACGATTTGGAGTAAGAGGTCAGCGTTTAAAGTTGAAAGAAAGATCTGAAAGGAAACATTAGCAGTGGAAAAAAGCAGAATTCCGTAAGAAAAGCCAAGTTCTTGAAAAAGGGAGGTCCTTCTTAAAAGAAGGCATAAAGGCCATAAAGAAATGACACTGCACGCCTCACAAAAAGGGGCGGCTAAGGATGTGTTGCAACGACTCTCATGTTCTTGTCACACAAAAGTCAGAGATATTTCAAAGACTTCCCTACCTTTAGATTCCGAGAATCTTCTCAAAATGTTTCTTTTTTCTCAATGCATGCATCGTACGATCGCTTACGACTCAAGATTGAGTTTTCATTTCTCATAGAATCCAACAAAGTGTAAAGGAAAAATATATAAGCACGACAAGTGCAAGATCAACGGCCAGTGGAGAACTTTTTAATGGGAATTGGTGAAAAGAAGAATGTATTCTTACTTATATTAATACGCGGAAGTTTGCACGTAAACCAGTTCATAACTTGTTTTACAAAGTTTTAAAGGAGTATCCATAAATAGGAAAGTTTCCACTGGGACTTGTAAATCGACTTATGAAGAAGTCACGGGTTTGCTCAGAAGTTTCATTCCAATTAAAGGGGTCATTGACGAATATTGTGTAGATGAATATATAAAAATGAGGATCGGGATTTTTATTTGGTATTTTAAAAATTAAGGATAGAGATTTAGAAGAATCTTTTAGGAATTTTATATCTTATTTTAGAGATGTTTAGGTTTTAAAAACCTTGAATCTTCGGACGCCCACAGTTTTAATGCTTTCCAATCTTATAAGATTTGAATTGAGGGGCCTTCAATTGGAAAGCATTTGTACTTGATTTGACTTTCTATAAACATGATTTATACTCATCGGAATGATATTTTTTGTCCGAAAAATAAAAATTCATAAATAAAATAATATAAAAGAAATGTGTTTATTAATAAAATTTAAATCTATCGAATATATTTATTCACGAAAGTAGAAAATTACCAAAATTGCGTGGTAAATAGTCTGCACACCCAGAGAAAAATTTTGTTTTATTTAATTCAAAGATATTTTCTAGTTGGTTCTGAGGCAAATATATGTTTATTTGATTCAAACTTTTTTTCTGGGTGCAGCTATTTTAAACGCTCTTTTGTTTTTTCATGATTTCGATAAATTAAAAAAAAATAATAATTTAAAAAATATTCTGCATTGAATAAAAAATTGTTTCTGTGGAATCTACTTTAGGAGTAAATTCTACATTTTAAATTCTAAATTTTCTAATAAGGGTAGGATAGTGGTTGTTTCTAGGCGGGATTTGCATGAGAATTTTCCCAAACGGTCCCTACTGAAGTTCTGAGAGACCCCTCGCTGTATCCCTCCTAGCGTAGGGTTTCCTGTCGCAACCCTGACTTCTGGACTGCTTTTCCTTCCCGCGTGCTCTCGCTTTTTCAGATTTTACGCTGCTCGACTCTCTGGCTTGCCACGTTACCGAAGATCTTGTATATTTTTTCCGAGTACATATGAGAATATATATATGCTATATATCTACACATATATCTAGATATATGTATATATATATGAGTGAACATGTGCACAAGCTTCAGGTTCCACTCTGATGTGGGTGGCAAGGGGTGTGAGTGAACTCCCACCACACGCTTGCATTGACGCTATGACAATGGATGAATGGACAGAAAGAGTTCTGTTGGATGAAGAGAAGAGCTTGAAGGGCGAGAGGGATAACTAGGGAGAATGAGAGAGAAATACCGAGGGATGAAGAGAGAAAATGGGGAGAAAATAGAAAGAGTGCGAGAGAGATGAGAGATAAGTGAGGGAGAGAAAGAGAGAGAGAGGGAATGCAATCGATATGAGGAGGGGGCATTTATACGAGGCAAGAGAAATGTAACCGTCTCGCTTGTTGAGTGCACTATCTTCTTTTTTTTTTCTTTTTTCTAACAGTATATAGTGCAACTCATAAATCCCAACAAGCCCATCTGTCTAGGGTCTTATTGCAAAAAATAATTGTTCAATCGTAAAATGAAGAACTCTCTCAAAAATGTTTTAATCGCACTGAAAAAAATGGTTTAGCTGTCCCAGCTAGACGTTTCGAGAGACTAGCCATCGTCAATTTCAACCCAATACTATATGAGAGAATGTATTTTTATTTTTTCTATTGTAAAAAAAACACCGCAGTTTTTAACTCTATTGTGTTACAGGTTGTTTAGAATGAGTCATGAATGAAAATAAATCTTTGCACTATGCAGTAAATATAAATGTTACTCTTAGTTGAACGGCAAAAACTGAGAAAACCTAAATCCGTTGATAATTTTTCGAAATATTGAATTTTAAGATTTCTAAAAAAAAGAATTTTCACAGTGGTGTAGCCCCTTAAAGTCAAAGACCTCTAAATTCAATTATTTGATTTGAAAGGTTTTGTAATTTTTAATATTTTAATCAAAATCCTTAAATTTCAAGCTTCCAAATTTTTATATAGATTTAAATTAACTGGAATCATATAGACTGAATTTTGAATTTTCACGTCGACCATGAAGTAAACTATTGTTTACTACATTATTATATATTGCTTACTTCTATAGAATTGCAAATTTTCACTAATTAATTGGTGGAATTTCATAATAATTAGTAAAGAGAATCTAATATAGAATGTTCATTTTGGCAAATTAGAACTTGATTATTTGTCGTTCTAAACTGTCCTAAACCACATAATAAGGACAAGCACTAATCTATTCTATGAATTTGAATTTGGAAAGAGTTACTTGGATGAAAATAAAATGCTTATTAATTGAATAAAAGTCTTCTTAGAAAACACAAGATTATTAATTTCACTTTTTGATTTTTCAGATTCCATTGGATCCGGCGTCGCAGAAAATGATCTCATTATCAACATGTTGGTTATTGAACAAAGAATATGGTCAACGTCGTATCGGAGGAAGCTGGAAACGCTATTTTTTAGGACAAGGAGGAGGAAGAGCAGGGGTCAGGAAATCTATAGCATATGTTCAAATGTTTTCATAAAAAAATCCTCTTTAAAAATTGTTTTATTTACTGTTTATTCGGTATCAGATATTTCAATATCTATACATTCATCGGTCTGGTTTTTCAGCATCAGGAAATCTGATTTACTTTTACTTTGTATAAGACTCATTGAATTTATAAATTTTCATACTTTCAATCGACTTTCGTCTCATTCTAATCGGACCCCGGAACAAAATATAAAATGAATATAGGTAGATATTATACAAAATTCTTTTGAAATTGTTTATATGAATATTACAATTATATTCATAATGTAAAATTGTAAAGCGTTAATTTTTCATCAAACATTTTTTGATGCAAAAATTTACGTTAAGTACACTATCAGTCAGAAATTGACGAATTGTGAGTTCATCTGTTTTTTGATGATTGTTTAAGTTCTCGCATATTTAATTATTGTACAATAATTATATAATTTTGTTATATTATATAAAAATTGACCTTTAAAATAAGCCCAAGAAATTTAAAAAAATGTTCATTACTTCAAAAATTATTGATATTTTTATAAAACATTGAAATGTGACGGTTGCAATATCTTTTAAAGAGATTGACAAAGTTACATCGTCCTGGGCTCATTTTAAGCATAATTCTCAAAGTTTTTAACTTATTGAAAAGAAAAATTTTAATATTCGATGTAATTAAATTTAAGAGAGCTGAAACGTCCATCGAAAAACAATTAAACTCACAATTCTGACCAATAGTGTATTTGTACTTATTTTTGTGAAATTTACGTTATTTGAATGTATTTGCGTGCATATTTTTGTAAATATCAAGTTTTTGAGGAGTTGGGAAACTTCTCATTTTGCAGAAGTGCTTCATGTAAATATTAAAAAATCTGCATTTTTGCTCTTTTTTTATAAACGAATAAGTTGTTTTCTCTACTGTTTCTTAATCAATAAGCATTGTCTGTATTTTTGTTAAAAGTGCTTGCTCCAATAAAAATGCATTGCACACTGAACACTTTTCTTTTTTTCTTCTGGACTTTGAATAGTTATTTCATTGAAATGTATGTGGTCGCTTGAGGGGAAGGAATTAATAATCGTAACACAATGGAAGTTTACGAAAGTATCTTCTGGCCTTTTTCTCATGAAACTAAATATTTTTAACGTGTGTAATCGCTTGTTTTGTAATATGCATAATATACAGTAATATTTAATATATAATATACAATATACATTAATATATCACGTTCTTCAGGTACTACCTTTACTTTTGCGAGTACAACAGAGTACAATAAACAAACAAAGATATCTTTATATTAATAATATACATATTATTGTTTTTATAATTAAAAAATTGTTTAAAAGTTTAATAAATTGCAATCTATATATTTGACAAACAAATTATAATATTACTAAACTTGGTGAATTGTTATACATATAACCATTTTTTTATCTTATTTTTTGCTGGTACTGTAACAGGATATGACTAAAGAAAAAAAAAAGTTCGAATTCCGCTTACAAGCTGTGCAAAATTCATGGTGGCTCCACCTGTACACACATCTGCCTCGATTACCCCTTAATTTATTCAAGGAATTAAGTTTCTGAAATTGTATTCACTTCTGAAGACAAAACTTTGTGAAGAGAAAGGAAAATTAAATGAGAATTTAAAAAACTGAAAGAGTCTTTTTGCCAAGAAATGTATATATACTCTTTTACGATTCGGCGTAAAAAGTTCAAAAAACATTTTTTACAAAAGTTATAAAAAAATTTTGAAAAATTAAAAAATAAATTTTTTTTAAATTGACTCAACCGATTTTGATGGTTCAAATCTTCTTAAATCCCTTGGAAATCCTTAAAATCTTTGAAATTCATATAAAATCCTTCAAACTTTCTTATATAATATAATAATAATATTATTCTTAATTCTTTGCAATTCAATTCATTCTTTTTAATTGTATTAAATTCCTAAAATAAAAGTCATGGTTAAATAAATATCAAATTTACTTAATTCACTGTCCAATACAATGTAACATTGTAAATTATTTTACATATTAGTGTTAGCGGAATGACGATTCACTGTAAATGTATAAGTTAGATTCAATTTACGCTAAATGTATACAAAAATTAATTCTCGAATGCATTAGTATTACACTACACACTACTCAGCAAACCAGAAATAATATCATTCAGGTACGCACTTCAAATACTGTATTATCACAATGTATTTAAATTTATATATTGTTTCATTTTCATTATCTGCTTTCTGAATAACGTAGCGCACATATCGTCGTAAATCTCACGTTCCTGTTGCACAAAATGACTTTTACTAGCTTCAATTATTGAAAATTTTAACAATAAAATATCAAAAACGTGTCGCTGATATATAAAAGCCAGTCGAATCTAGAAAAGCTTCAAAACTTTCTAGAAATGATTCTAGCATGCTCGAGAGCCTATTTCACTTTTATTTACAGAATATAAGAGTACCGATGTTTTTTCTAAACATGTTTTCATTCTTAAATATGATTTATTTTTAACAGTGGTTTGAACTATGCTTGTTTTTTTACGTATGATTTTTTGTAAATACAATTTTTAAGAGAACCGTGAAGAACAAGTAGAGCTAAAACTTTGAACCTTGATATAGAATCGAAACTCATGGTCGTTTCAATAGAAGTTGATAATACATAAAAGAAGTGCAGGAAATATATAACGAACTTACTTTAATAGATATTGCTTAAGTTGAATAAACTGGAACGTCGACGAGGCTAAAAAGCAAGAATTTCCCAAACGTTGGGATTTTAAATATTTATCAGAGTTTCAAGGTATTATAAAGACGAAAGCACGAGTCTTGGAAAAAACGTATTTGTGTAATTACCTTTTGAAGTATCAACTATGTTTTTTTCAAGACTTTTCTTTTCATTCTTAGAATACTTTATATTTAATCGTTGAATAGCGGTGAGAGACTCAAGCAGGTCAAATGTTTAATTATATCAACATTTTTAATCTCAACCTGCGTGTGAATTTAAAAGAGCTTAAAGACGCGAAAGCTTTATATTTATTATTAATAATTGTGCGCAGGCCATTTTTTATTGGAACCTTGTCACTCTTCTTATTTTCTCCTTTCTCAGTCAAGAGATTTCTTAATCCTTTGAGATTCTCACCTTTCTAGCCATTTTAATATAAATATATTAATAAAATTTGATGTCAAATATATATAAAATTTTTAAAATATCTAAACTCAAAACACCATCTTTTTATCGAAAAACAAAAATTCCGAATACGAAAAAATATCAAAATATAATTCCCGAATAAAGATAATATTACCAACGTTTTTTATTAATTAAATTTAAATTACTGAAAATATTTTAAAAATTTTGTTTTTTTCAGCAAAAAGATGTCTCCCAAACTCATAATTTTGGATTTTAATATGAAAACTTTAAGATTTAAAATCACTTCTTTTAAAAAGTATTTGAAATTTTCAAATTAAAATATATAAAATACAGTAAAGCTTTCAGCTTTACTTTAAATTGAATAAAAAAAATCTCATACATTCTCTCTGATGAGAATGTAAAAAAGTATAAAATATATAAAATGTAAATAAATTATTTTAAGATTTTGGAAGGATGACATAGTTCCAAATATCTCTGCAAGAGATTCCTTTCGTAAAAATGTTCGTTTCTTGAGAACGTTCAAATTTTATAGAATTATTGCCTTAAAGTACGCAAAATTTTATAGAATATTTTCAAGTACGAATGAGACGTCGCAGAGTGTCTTGAGCAATGCGAGTCCATCCTTTTCTAAAAAAGGGTGTTGTCGATGAAGGAATGACTTTTATTGGCGATATGAAGTTGTGTCATGCATTTTGATTTGCGTATGAAGCCCAACGCGCATCATCGCTTTCATGAGTCAAATATCTGCATCCAACTTTTGCCTCCAGTTCTCTTAGGTCACACCACATTTGATAATCCTATAAAATATGAAATATGTATAAAAAATATTTCAGAACTTACTCTTTCTCATAAAGATTTATTTTGGCAACTTACCTGTAGCCAAATATGCGCCAAACTCTTATCAACTGTATACCTTTTCCTTTGCTTCACTTGCAGCAAATTGTTGATCAGATCAATAGCTGGAACAAGAATTTAAACTCACTTATTCATTTTTAATATTCTATTTCAAATAATGAACGTATCCTTACCGTCGGAAGAGATTTCTTTCCAAGGATAAGGTGGATACATGAAAGCTGCATTTTGAATCTGCTCATTGATGTCCTCATCTTCATTAAAAGGAAAAGTACCGCTTAGCGATACGTAAATAATAACTCCAACGCTCCACATATCCAAAGACCTATTATAACCCTTATTTCTAAGAACTTCAGGAGCCAAATAAGCTGGTGTTCCAACAACACTTCTTCTGAAACTTTTCTCTCCAATGATTCTCGCAAATCCAAAATCGCAAAGCTTCACCTGTGTAAAATCGCTGTCACTGCTCAATAAGACATTCTCTGGCTTCAAATCGCAGTGCACTATATTTTTGCTATGCAGATGTTTCAGAGCTACTAAAATCTGAGTGACGAGGAATTTCGTGATCCTCTCACTGAGCCTTCCCCTTTCAGAACTGAGAATCATTTCCAGCATATCTCCTTTTAATTTTTCCATCACGACAAATATTCTCTCAGGGGTTTCAAACATCCTATCTAAATTAACAACTCCATTGTGCGATAAATTTTGTAAAATAGCTACTTCGTTTTTCAGTTGAGCTTCTTGTTTAGTAGGAAAACGAAGTTTATCGATGACTTTTATTGCAACTGCCCTCCCTGATTTCCGGTGAATTCCTCCGTAGACGATTCCAAATTGTCCCGAGCCCAAAACCTCATCTGGGAAAATTTGGTAGAGCTGAGACATGTCAGTTACACATTCCTCTGGTTCAGTTGATTGCTCTTGACCTAAAATTTGGGGTTTATAGTCAGTAGATTCGTGATTAGAGTCAAAAATGTATAATTCAAATTTTTAATTAATTAGCTTACTCGTTCCTGATGTAACAGGCATTAAAGCCTGTCGTATACTAGTTTCCCAGGATCTGGCTAAATGTGCCCCAATTCCACTTTCCGGAGGTGGAACTTGGCCATTACTTCCACTAGCAAACATAGGATCTTCTCCTACGTAGTAATCCAAATTTGATGTCTTTAACTCAAAACAGTGCATCGTTTCTGAAAAAAAAAAAACTTCTATTGTACATTTCTTGTTTTTCCAAATGAAATTCCTATTAAATTCAAAGGACTAAAAATTAAAATACTAACGAGTGTGAGCTGCTGTGGGTTGCTCAATTGCCAAAATTTCACAAAGAGGTATTTCCTTATAATACTTTGATCCTGTGTCACTTTGGAAAAATGTCAAAGATTTGGAATCCAGCCTCCAATAATGTCTTTTTCTCTGTAATAAACAAATGTATTAATAAATAATTTGTAAGTTCTCGTAAATTTATTAAATCAAAGATTATATTTTTTCTTTTAAGTAAGTTAACAGGTCATCTCACAATTTTGACTGGTAGTATAATATCAAATAAAAAATATTCTTTAGTTTGAGGATTCAAAGCCCAAGGATATTTACCGCAGGATCTCGGTTGGTAAAGTGCACCATCCATCCTTCTTTTAATACTTGAGAGCCTCGTTTCTTTGTGTGTTTAACACTCTGAACAATTCTCATTAATGGAATATTGTTGCTAGGAGTTGAGCTACAACTGCAGATAAAGAATAAATTATTTTAATTGAAATAGCCTTCAGGAATCAGGAAAAGAAATATCTTACCTAGATGGTCTGGATTTTTCCAAATTTTCAGTCGATATGTCATGAGGAGAAGCAAATTCAGAGTATTTTCCGTTCATCGTCTTTTCATCAGTGAAATAGGAAGAGAGCTGAGGTGGTTGAGGCAAAGTTTCAGCATCACTATCTCCGTCACCTTCTTCATTTCTACCATCGCATCTCCCTTCGGGTTCACTACCAACTCCACTATCAGGATATTCGATGCCTAAATCCAAAAATGGTAGTCTTAGAAATTGTAAATATTTTTTTCATTCGGAAATTTGAATTTTCAGTATTTTTTCACACTTGGGATTTTAATTTTTCAGTAAAGATGTTCCATTTCACAAGAAAATTTAATTTACCTGCGTTGTCACATGGATTTTCTCCAGTACAGTCCTTGGGGATTTTCTCGATGCATTTTTTATGCGCATTATATTGGCAGTCTTTACATTGGAGGCCTTGTTTGAACAACCCACGTAATAGTTTTTTACAGAAACCACAAACTGTCGGTCTCGTATATGAATGGACTACAAACGTATGTGGGATTTTGACTCTAGTTGCCATTTCTCGTTCAACCCAAACTGGTCTTCCTCCCAATGATGGAGAGCGAGATTGTTTTGGTGCCACGATACTCGGAATTGCCTGAGAAAATGATTTTTTTTTAAAGAAAATTTCTATCTTCAATTTTCAGTTTTTTTTTTTTATAAAAGAGGGACTTGTTAATTAAAGATCATAAGAGGCTAGCATCAGTTTTTAAATATTACCAGACTTACTAGCAAAATATCATTCGTAATTAGAAACTTTTAGAACAATTCTCAAGTTTTAAACTTTCTTAGATCAATTAGAAAAATTATTAATTGATAAATACGTAGGTATAATTAAATCTCCAGGATAGACGATCAAAATGTCTTTAGTAATGATTTTTTCATCTAATAGAGATCTGGTTTTGGAAAAATAAAAAAACTACATTTTGGAAATAAAAAGCTTTTATTTAAGTACTCAAATCACACTTCGTTTCAAATATTGTGAATTCTTATAAAATATTTATTTTTAATTTTAGTTTTACTATTAGATTAAAAAATATATTATAAAAAATATGTAGGTCTAGAGTTCAACATTTCTTAAAATTCTGATTACAAAAACTATATTTTTATATAAACTATTTTTAGAGGTATTCAATAATTTAAAAATACTTTTAAAATACTGGAGGAAGCTAATTAATAAAATATTATTAATAGGAAAATTAAGTACTTCTGCAAAATCTTTAAAAATGGGGAATGTTTTCGAGGTCATGGTATAAAAAAAATCCTGCTGTCACTTCTGAACAAGTTGACTTATTTAAGAAACTTTTTCCAGGGAAAGGAGCTCACCAGGGTGCTGTTGTTTTGACTCGTGTTAGGCGTGACATTCGTACTGTGGTTGTCGTCACTGGCACTTGTTAAGCTACTCGTGGAACTCTGACTTGGAGATCTTGGAACATTCAAAAGTGTTGAGCTATGTCGTCTTTGACTCGCGTCTTGAGAACAGTTATTTGGGACTTTTATAACACATCGCTTGTGATAGTTCATACCACACCCTGGAGAAAATTAAAAACAGTTTTTGTTAGAAGATGAATTAAATTTAGGTACCTGATTTTCAACTTTCAACTTTCAAAGGCTTTTAATTTCCCTTTACATATTCAAATATTTCTG
Source organism: Synergus japonicus (assembly GCA_900474275.1). Classification (NCBI taxonomy): domain Eukaryota; kingdom Metazoa; phylum Arthropoda; class Insecta; order Hymenoptera; family Cynipidae; genus Synergus; species Synergus japonicus. The sequence goes on along the minus strand of UCOH01011434.1, from coordinate 7,631 downwards.
CTAATTTTTCTTTTCTCAAAGAATCAATTTGAGAATTAAATACCTTCGCATTTTAGACCTTGGCGTACGAGACCAAAGAGCATTTCCCCACAAAAGTCACAAAAAGTTGGTGCTTTATAGGAGTGAACTGATAAAGCATGTGGTCGAATGGGAATTTGTTCGGTTGGCACTTGAGCTGCAAAAATGAAGATGATACAAATTATTGTAATGAAAATTTGAAGATATCAGAGTCAAGCTTGAACTTACCAGTGAGAATTATTTCCACTAAAGTCTCGTCAACGATTTCCATCACATTTGTGATGAGCTGTAGAATATTGATGGAGTTGTAATCATGCTTGAATAACAGGAGTCTATCGAACAATTGACTTAAGCCGTGATCAGGACACTTGCTATTAATAAAATCACAGGCAAATTCCTTTAGGGATTTCAGAGTCAATTGACTGGCGTCTACAGTGACTGTGTCACGTAGCAATCCGAACTGGAAAAGGAATGTTACTTCTGCGGCCTCCATCTTTCTCCTTTTTCACTGAAAAGAAATGAAAATTAAAATATTTTCCAGACTCTCAAAAGTTTAGGATTTTTCATCAATTTCTCGAAATTGGTACCATTTTGAATTGAATCTACAATAAATTGAAGCACAGAGCAAAAATAACTTCAAATTTTGGTATCCTATCGTCTCAAAAATTAAAATCCCTTCAGATCCAGAATTAAAAAAGTATGAAAATGAAAAAAGGATTACGTGGTTGAAGATGCTGATGAAAATTAGTTGATGTTCCATGAAAACTGTAGAGGGTTTTTGGGAAGGTTGAAAGAACCGGCTGGTACAGCTTAATGATGATGATGAAAATGGAAAAAGCTTCTAAAAATCGGATTTTTGGGTACTTTAGTGAAAAATATGTGGTGTAAAGTTGAAAGCGGTGCACGATGCGACGTACAATATCGGCGTTAAAGCTTGCTCCGACACACTTTCATTGTGATGACATTTTACAGTTATCTCCAGTAGGTCGACTCGACTCACCTTATTGCTCCGATACATTCAATACTTCCAGGCCAGGTTTTTTTTCAGCTCCTTAACACTTTAACATTCCAGATCTTCGTGAAATTATAGTAAAACTTAACAGATAAATTATTAATTTTTTAATTTATCACTAAAGATTGTTGTCTTTTGACATTATTGAGTTCGGAGAAAAGACTTCCACGTACGGTGCAGTACAGTGGTACAGCACACACCAATGCAGCAACACAACCACTTGAAGTTGAGTTGTATATCTTGACTGGTTTTGACGATCCACAAGGATAGGAGAATGTTTCCCATCCCACCGAATCGAAATAGCGTCACCCACAGCTGCGGGGGCGTACTAAAAAACTACACAGCGCCAGATTCAAATAAAAAGGAAATAAAAAGAGCCTGGGAACGTGGTAAACTCATAGTAAAGGTTTAAGAACAAAAAAAAATTGTAGTTTAAATATGCTGCAAAGAGTTTTATAGTTTCGTAGGTTTTTTTTTTGTTTAAAGATATTTTTATTTAATGAAAAAGATTTAAATAATAAGGAGTTAAATTTTAATTTGTAGCCTGTTTTAAATTTCGTAATTCATATTTTTGTTCAAAAAATGGAAATAATAATAATGTCAATAAAAAAACCAGAATTAATAGTAAAATTACGTTTAATTAAATAATTATATTAAAGAATTGCGAATTCAGTAGTCATGAATATAAAAATCACAAAGCAGGGATTATACCTTGAATCATATGTTTGTCGAACACTGTTTAATTTAATTATTTAAAGACGGTACTCATTGTTTTTAAAAGATTCTTGACATAATAGTTATACAAAAACTTGTCGTTGTATTAGAAATTTATGTCTTGAGCTTCTCTTCTTGTGCTAGAAGTTGGTTTTTTATTTTCTGAAGAAGTTCCTTTTTCACTGTATCAGGAACGAGACTTCTCGCTCTAGTTGTCACTGTCGCTAATAAAGCGTCATAGGTGATGTCTGTGCCATTCTCTTTAATGATATCTTTGCAAATTATCTTCACTTGATCTCTCCAACCACATTCGACAAGACGGCGACGTAAGAGTTCTTTTAATCTGTCAAATAAAATTGAATTATTTCATTTTTCCTCATAGCAAATTAATTTAATGATTATATTTTGAGATTTTGAGGATTTTCAAATCTTTATAAGCAATACATATAGAAAACATAACGTGCAAATGCCGTTTTAATCGTGTATAGAAACTGTTGTCAATGTTAGAGCATTTTCATACATAGTAAATTAATTTTTAATTAACAAAGTAATCAATTATTTCAATAATTTAAAACAGTATTATTTTTGTTCGACAAGCAAACAAAAAGGATTTTGGAGTAAGTTCAAAAATTAATTATATTGTATTGCTATAAATTAAATTTTTATTATTCAAAATTTATTGACAAACTTACCCATCTCGATCACCACCCATTACTAATTTTTGATGCGCTGCAGTCTTCATTTCTTAATTTAAATTGGATCTTTAGCCAGAAATAAATCCTTATTGTTTACGTTTGAGGTTATGTTGTGAGGTTTAAAGCTTTTGTAAAATTCCCTAAAATTCGTAAAATTTCATGAAACTTTCAAGGTCTCGTCAAACATTGCAATGCTTCATAGATAGCGGCGGGAGAATTCAAACTATACTTCTCTCGCGGTATTTTTAAGTATTTAGATTTTTTGAAATTTAAAGAATCGTAGAATTTTAAAGTATTATATGGAACTTTAAGTGATTTAGACAATTTAAAGAGATTTTAGTAAATTTTATATCTTGTTTCAAGAAATTTCAAAAGATTTACAGGAATTTTAAAATGCCTGAAATTAACAATTTCTCAAAATCATTTCATGGAATTCAAATAAAAATATTTATGGATGAAGGAGTTGAACTATATTTTAATGCTAAGAGCTAAGTGATAAATAAAATCAATTAATAAATATGGTCAAGAATAATTTTTATTCACGATTGAAGACTATTAAAATTCCAATTAATTTCTCTCCAATATTTTAATTTTTTTCAAGGATCTGCTGGTCACTCATTTTTTTAACAAATGAAAAATTATGTCGATTATTATGAGGACGAGTTCCACTGAAACAAATTTTTTATTTTAATTAAAATCTTTGAAGCTAACGCTTTTAAAAATAGTGCATATTAATAATAATAATTAACATTTTATATCTTACCAATGCACAATATCATAAATACAATGTATCGATTTTCCGCTGCAAATAAAATTGTATTTTTTAAATTCAAATAGAGTTTAATATCAATTATCTAATTATAGATATTGGAATATAATTGTATACATAATGAGTACCTGTGTAATGAGTGTAACTTCCGTAATGATAATTATAAGTGACCATAGAATCTACGATCAATATTCCACAGCATATTAGAAGGCAAATTTCCTAATGAAAAAAATTTTTTTAATTGTACAATAACTTTTAATATATGATTGCAAAATAGTGCATTAATTTGTTATAGATAGACAAATGTTTTTTTAATTATCTTACCGTGACTCGAGTTGATTCGAAAAATATCGAGGCGATCATTAAGGCTATAATGATTGTAAGAATCGTTAAAGGATAAGCACATCCAAGTGGAAGTGATCTATCTGCTGTAAAATAATTATGGAAATGTTCAATCACCACAGCGATTTTAACGATTCCGATAACCTGAATCATAACCATAATTTATTTTCATTAATTTAAATTATTTATATTTATGCTAATGTCACACTCACCAAAACAAATAGCTTGAAGAGAAAATGTAGATCTTTAAAAAGTTCTTTAATATTTTTAGCCATTTTTGAAACTTCTTTATTTATAACTCAAGGTTTTATTCCTAAAATGCTAAAATATAAAGACTTTCGAAATCTCTTTAAATGTATGAAGTTGGCTTATAAATAATAGTAATCACAATCGATCGTCCTCTAAACTTCTATGGTGTCTAAAAAATTCGATTCGAAGCAATTTCACTCGTGGAAAAGAGATGCGTTTTTTAAAAATTCTGTTCTTAACAAAGGAACCATTTTAAAAGTTTAAGGGTATCTAAATTACAAAACTAAGTAGAGTCAGGAATCTTTATGTACATATTATTTTTACTTATACAGGTAAAATACACAAGTTTGATTTACTGCTACACAAAGATAAGTTATTATACATTCTCACTCAAGTCTTTTCTTTTCGTTAACAATTGTGAAAAACATTAAAAACTTAGTTACCTTAATTTGGTAGACTAGATGTACAATAAACATTCGAGTATGTATATGAAGTTTAATAAAATTTTACAAGAAATAAATTTCTCGATCGTCGCAAAATTAGTTAAATTAGCGAGATGACAATGCCGCTGAAACGAGGCATTAATGATATTTCTCTTAAAATTAATTAAGAATGATCATCATCAGGATCGGCTTTAGAGTCGACATCAGGTATATTGTTTGGTAACAATTCAGAGTCTTTGCTTGGCATCTCGATTCAATCCGTTCGAGTAACGTTTCTCGTAGTATTTGAATTAGTCTGATAAAGATAAACTTGGAAAAGAATTGATACGTCGATGATCACTTGAAGAGCTCCACAAATTCCGAATTGAATCGGAGCTTCTCGTTGTATAAAATAACAAGTCTTAAAAGTATCTCCACATGTCCACATTACCACCATCACAACACTGAAATACATTATTTAATTCATTAACTATACTTGGTATTATTATAATTGTGGTAAAAGATTGTAGAGGTATTCATTTTATACGAACCTCATACCCTCTGTTGATTTATTATGGCAGTTTCGCATAAATTGAGGGACGCCCAGCATCGCCTCGGTTAATACTGCTAATAGTCCCACGATTTCAACGAAAATAAGAACATCCAGGAAAAGATACATTAACGCTCCTCCAACGATTCCAAAGAGCAGGACGAAGTTCAAATATGATTGGAAGTCTGTCCATTTCCAAAAGAATTTAATGTCCAAATCTACCAAAATTAGTATCCAAAAAAACTTAATGATTTTTTTACATTCTCATCAGAGAATGTACTATTTTTGTTAGTTAAAGCAGTTCTGTTGATGATTTTCGAAAAAATTGTTATTCTTTCATGACGGGAACATTTAACAAAAGCAAACAAGAAAGTAATGCAAATGCAGGTTTCACAACCTTTATTAGAAGAAAATTAGGGAAACTTCTTACCTGTAAATACTCTTTCTCTTGACTTTATGATTTGATTTTTGGAACGAACGTTGACACACAGCCTGATCATTAGAAGCATAGTAATTATCATAAGAATACTCTGTAACAAGAGAGGCAACTCAAAACGCTTTCCAAACCTGAAAAAAACAATAATAACTTTATTAAATTCATAGAATTTTTTATTTGGTTACCATATATTTCATTTTTCTTATAAATTCTGTCAAAGCTTAAAATACAAATGAATCATAGTAGAAAGTTTTTTTCTTAATTAGTATATCAGAATGAAAGTTTCTAGCATAAACGATTAACTTATTATGAATGACTCATTTTAAAAAGCTGTAAGGAACGGAATGTCTTAGCTCAAAGTAGACACATGTCGGGGAAATGTCAGAGAAATTGAATCTTATGATCACCTTGAAGTGGTTTGAAGTTTCGAAACTCTTTCATGCATTTTTCTAGGTTTTTTTCTTAATTTTACTAAAAAAATTTGCTTACGTACCAAAACAGGATTCGGAGAGTATTAGCAACTAGGAGAGCCAAGCATACATAAAGTGAAAATCCCTCTGGGTCTTGTTTTTCTTTAATTTGTTTGTATTGAGGAATGTATGGCACCACTCCACCAAAAATCATTGCTCCCGATGCGATCCATCCAGCAACGTTTGCAAACGTTATATCCTCATAATTTTCCAGCATTTTGATTTCTTTTTACAATTTTTGCTATCACTAATTTCTAGCCGTGGCATTTACAGATAATCTTTGAATTGTATCACGAATCAGTCAGCATATTTTAGGTTATGTTTCCTGTGAGTAAACAGTCAGTTTGATGATTCATTACCAACAAAGAGACATATAATCATTTTTTTCTCCTCTTTTTATAATTTGAATCTGTCAATAGATACAAAATTGTGAAAGAGGAATTAGACATTTTGTATATATTTATAACAATGATTAAATAAAAAGGCAAAAAAGTATAAGCATGAGGCATGAGTTTTTATTTTTTACTTAAAAATGTGATCCATGTTATATAAATTAACTAGATTCTTTTTACCAATTGGAGTGTTTCTTATTAGCAATTAATTTTTAATTAAATTGTTTTTGTTTACTGATTATCGATTTATAATATTTACCTCAAAAAATGTGCAAGTGAATACGTGAAGTGCTAACAGCTGACTGACTGACAGCTCTGAGTTCCCTAGAGTTTCGTGACTTCTGGTGATCTTTAATTTTTTAAAGATTGACAATTTCTTGTATTTCCCAGAATGGCGATTTTCGACGTCATTTTGTTGGACAACCTGTTCTCAACCTCATCTGGATTTTATTGTTGGATTGTTGTAAATTTTTTATTAATTAAATGTAATAATCTCTATATTATTATAAATTGAGATGAAAAATCACAAAATCGCTATGCACGATTTGTAAATTGGTATAACTATCTTCAATTTGTGAGAAAATTAATACTGTGAAAAATATTTTCGAGGTTATCCTGACCGGTTTATTTATTGTTCCAAAACAAATGTACGTAGGTTTAGTGAAATCGAGAAATAATGATAGCAATTTATTTCTTTTCTAAACTACTAATTTGATTTAAATCTTAGTTTAAATAATCTGTATTCCTATATTTTTTTAGAATGGCATCTTCAAGAATCGTGATCCAGTTTCTCAAACACAGGCGTCTATTATTTAATTTACCGACTGCATCTTCATGCACTTTCAAATTACCTCATCTCTCTGTTTCTCAAGCTTCATATGCCACTCAAAAAGCTCCAGTTAAAGCTCAGCAATCAGATTCTGAAAATCAAGTGCAGGTTGGCTTTGCGGAAACTGGTAAGGTTCTTCTAATATATTCTACTACCTTTAAAAAAATAATAAAAAGTTTGTATCATCACAAGTGGTTACTTATTCACCTTATTTTTACTTATTTTGAATTTGTTCACCGCCTTCTTCACCATTTTTTCTTTGTCTTTTAGTTAAGGAAAATACGAAATCTGTTTGGTACTTGAGTATAATCGTTGGCGGATTAGGACTTACTGGATTTATTTTCTTTACGATACTTAAAGAATTATTCTCAGAAAAGAGTCCAAATGGTGTATATAAAAAAGCTTTGGATCGGTGTTTAAAGGATTCGAGAATTTTAGATGCTCTTGGAGAACCTGTAAAAGCTTATGGAGAAGAAACTCGTCGAGGTCGACGAGGTCACGTTAGGTAATTCTATATAATATATTTTAGTTATTAACATTTTCCAACAATCTTTATCACTTTTCTTCTTCAATTACAGACACAACATTTTCGAGCAGAATGGAGTTCAGCATATTAGAATGCAGTTTTACATTCAAGGAATTCGAAAGAAGGGTGTCGTACATTTAGAAGTACAAGAGGTGATTTTTTTTTACATTACTAAAAATATACAGGAAATATATTCTCTTTTAATTA